>BDJD01005185.1:0-11135 GCA_002564525.1 Rosa multiflora
TTGATGGCTGAACATTTCACGCATATATAATTATGGGGTTATATATCGATTTATTGTGTATAAAATCAGGGGCGTGACATGCTATCCATATATATTTCAAGTAAATATATATATGTACGTAGTCATCCACTCAGAAATGCCTACTAATACCAACTATAGTTCACACGTAATAAAAACAGAGAAATTCATTTATATATATATAAACTCATTTTCTTAAAACCATTTTTCAAACATAACAATTAAATGTAAATAATGAAATTCAGTTCGTAAATGAACTATGTGAGATTTACTCACCTCTAATCTAGCTGCGTCTTCTCAACAATCCAAAAATAACGATTCATAAATCGTTCGCCAATCAAATCTGTCAATCACCTAATCAAATATGGTCTCAACTTAGCACACAATTCATAAAATGCACTTATATGAAGAATCAGCGGTCGGATCTTCACCCATGACCACACAAAGTCATCGGGACAGTCCTACGATCAATATATCAAAACTACAAATCTATCGGACGGTCTGATCTTCACATATCACAAATCGAACGATCGAAATCGATCAAAATCATAAAATTCATAACTTAATCATACTATATCCAAAAATTGCATATAATATATCAACGTGTTCGTATAGATGTGTAGAACATAAAAATTAGAAGAAACTGCCCTTGAGGTAGCCGGAAATTGCCTCCGGAGTTAGAGGCAGAGCCGCCGCCGACCACCACCAATGGTGTTGGGCCCAGGCTTCTCCTCTTCGTTTCATCGAGTTGAACAACTTTCCTAACTAGCATGAAGTCTGAAAACGAAAGGAAGTGGTCGAAAATTACCTAGAACAGTTGGGTTTGGCCGAAAATTTTCCAGAAACCAGCGAAGCTCCGATCCACTTGAAAAATTCCACCTCAGGCGCGGTCCTTCTTGGTGCTTGTTTAGAAAGTTGAGGCGAGTCCAATGAACTAAGAATATCAAGTTTTGGTGGCCGGTAACTCGAGATATCGGCGTTGGCTCAAAATGGGACCCAAATCGGGTTTGGCTTCCCGCCGCCGCTACAGGCCGCGCCACGGTAAAATGCTGCCACTAGAAGCTGCGCAAGGACGAGACAAGCACGATGGAAGTGGTCTGGCGTCATCCGAAGCTGCGAGAAATCGGTCGGAGAAGGTGAGCTCTGTTTTGGGCTCGGGAGAGAGAGAGAGAGAGAGAGAGAGAGGCCGGTTTCCAGAAATGGAAATCTGGCTATTTTTGGCAACCTTCCAAAAATAGCTAGGGTTTTATCCTTTTATACCCAAAATAGAAGCTTTTCCAAACACGATAACTTCTTCATACAAACTCGAATTCTTGCGTTCCGCATATGTATGAACTCGGATCGATAAGCTCTACGACTTTTGTGAAGAAAATTTTCCCAAATTTCTTACATATAAAAAGTCATTTTTTCACGACCACGTTCTTTTCTTTTTTTTTGAAAGCTATGGATTAAGTAAATCCGTAGATTATAAAAACTCAAACAAAATCTTTTAAAATCTGAATTGAATACACCCCCTAAATTTATTGACAATTACAGTCACAGTGGACCAAATCAAATAAACCTTTTTTGATTTGATAAGTTTTCTCAATTCGAAGGCCAAAATCGACGACTACAACATAAAACAAATATTTTTAACAACTAAAACTGCCAGTTTTGAGTTATTGTTTTAGGCCATGGGACAAAGGAAAGAGTTGGCTTTTGTTAGTTGTGTTGTGCTTGTTGTTTTTCAAAAAGCAGCTGAGCTCATTTTCTGTTGTTGGTAGCAAATGTCATGTCCTAGAATCGCCTCTTGTAGCTTTCAAATCATATCTTCATTTGCAATTTTTCACTTACTAATTGACAATCCCATTAATATCTTGCGGTGGTTATAAATTAGGTGCCTCCAGTTTGACCCAATAATATCCAGGTGATAGTCTTGTTTGACAATAATACCAGTCCTTCAAATCCATTTTGTTTTTTGCTGGATAAGCAACAAGAGGAACCCAATATGTTTTAAATGGTAGTCCATTAGTGACTTGATGTTACATAAAGCTTCTGCAATTGGGCCAAATCCCCCATATTGGATCAGTGCCTCTGGTTATGCCCAATATGGGCTTAATTGGTGGCTGAAGAGAGGCTTCCATCTCAGATCAGAAGATGCAAAATGGCACATTCTTTGCTTTAAACGTTTGATGCTTTTTCTTCAACCCAAAAAAAAAATGACACTTTAGTATCCATGAAAAATGCCATTTTTCCATTTGCATGTGGACCGTTTACTTCTCCATTCAAAACCTTATATACAATTATTCAATCGTAAGGTAGAATAAATGTTAAAGTTAGAGCGAAAAGTTTGAAATTAATAATCTATATAAATCATTTTCACATTAAATAAATATTCAATTGTAAAGTAGAGCAACTGTTAAAGTTGAGAAAAAAATTTGAAATTGATAATCAATGCAAATCGTTTTCACATCAAATAAATGAATATGGCATAAAAAGATGTTGAACCCATGAACATCAGGTGTCCCCCTCCATTGTCCATGGATAAGGCATAGGTAACAAGTAAGACCACTTTCACTCCGAGACTAACTACCTTAATGTTCAAATGGGCACTATAACTAATAACATTGCAAAAGACATGGACCAAAACTGTGACGTGACTGAAACAAGAAACAGAAAACAAAAAAGTAGATGATTGTTTTCAAATTTTAAGAACTCTAACTAATAGTTGCGGTTTTTTTTTTTTTTGACGTTCATTGAGATGAATTTTATTTACAAATAGATGAACTTTATATACATTTGCAATGAAAGTAGTTACAAACATCTCATATTTAATCAAAAAATGGGGTCAACGTCAAGTTTATAATAAAAGGGCTAAATACAAATTACTACCCTGTGGTTTAGGTCTAAATTCAATTCAGTCCCTGAACTTCTAATTTCATCAAAAACACCCCTGCACTTTCAATTTTGATCTAATAGGTCCAATTTGTTAGTTTTCCGACAATTGAGTTATTTAACTTGTTAATGTGGCTCATAAATGACCTATGTTTTATGATGTGGTGTCGAGGTGGTCTGCATAGTCAATTTAGGAGTGAGTCATACTATTAAAAATAAATAGTTTTTCAACAAATAATCTAACTATAACTTGAAACCATAACAGAATATTAACGAATTGGACCTATTAGATCAAAATTGAAAGTGCAGGGGTGTTTTTGATGAAATTAGAAGTTCAGGGATTAAATTGATTTTGGACCTAAAATACAGGGTACTAACTAGAATTTAGCCCATAATAAAAAGTCACATGAAATTCAATTTGTAATTTATATTGTGTTTCTTGTTTGACATTTTGGGGATTACTCTCCACCATTATTGTAAGCAAAGGGAGAAAATCAGGTGGGATTGTGACATAAACATGAATTCATGGAAAGTAGATTTTGTGAAAGGGAAATGTCATTTTGGTCTCATTGATTTGTAATTGCAAACTGTAAGAACCTCTAGAATATCCAAACGGAGGGAGACAAACACGTTTACAGTTGGAGAGCATGAAATAATGGATGGTTGGTGAAGCAAATGATGCTTGTCCATTCTCCCAAACTAAAGCAAACTCCCAATACATGACTAATGAACCAATGACCAACCAAAGCCAGGAGACCTCTCATGATCCTAAGGTGAAAGGAATTAGTGACCCAAAATGAAAATGGGTGATAGAATAGTGACCACTTGGGTAAGAGGACATGACCTACCCTAATGGTCAATTTCGCCACTATAATTGCCCTTAAACCACCACCACCATTGTCCTTGAGAAATGAGATCTCTCCAAACATTCTTACTAGCTAGATGGTAGGGCATCTCATTTATATTTTCAATTCCTTCCATTAAGGACATAGATTTCAGGATTTTGAATATGATATTTCACCCACATCCAAATCTCTTTCAACACTAGCTTAGGAGAGGCATCATGCCACAAGGAGGGGTAACAAAATAGACTGAATTCAATGGCTTATATTAATCTTATCATGCTAAATCGTTTTGTTGGAAAATAATATATTGCTTTCAAGTCCTAATATTAACAATCAACAAGAATTCGTTATCATGTATGTTTTGAGTCATGAGGCGACTACAATGAGGCAATGAAATAAATTGGTCTTAACAATTTTCTTTTTACTAAATTTGAATAATCGTAACCTATAGGTTGTATGATGAGATATTTCGAAAATAGAAATACCTTGTAGTAATTTGCGCAACATCTTGAGCATTTATGAAACTAAAATCGACAGTAGTCAGAAACAACAATGTCTGAAACCTCTAACTGATTTGCTAGAGAAAGCTTTGCCACTTCAACAACAGTTGCTCATTTTAAGTGTTATTCAGTTCCGTTTTAACATATATGTTTATGAGAATTTCATTTATCAAATTATTATCAGATATTAATTGAATTATTATTTATTTATTATTTCTTTTCACTTGGTCAGTTAGTTTTATAAGCTTCAATTATCGTGCTTTGATAATGAGGAATCCATAACCCGATCAGCCAATGGTTTTTAGAATTTTGTTAGGATCAGATCACCTAGCCAAGGAAATATCAAAGCTTTACAATTTAAGTACATAAAAGAATTAGAACTAGGTAGAACCAAAGCATAAGCTAGCCTAGGCAGTCCCTTTTTCTTCTGTGTGACTGTGTCAGCTTGGCTATTCTCCCCGTCACAGTAGAGAAAGACTTGCGTGGGGCACCCACACTGCCACGTGGTGCGGCAGACCAATTACTGTCAAACAGGGGGTATTTTGAGTATTGTACATTTAAGGAGTAGAGACAGTTTCAGAAAAAATGAAAAAATTTATTTCTTCTAATTGGGTGACTCTAAAACCACGTGATGGGGAAACCCCCCACCTAAGAATTTCTCGTCACGGTAAAGTTTTGTTTTTCTTTTCATCTTCTTCAGAGTCATCCATGTTATTAGCAACCAAAGCTGAGGAATATTATTTGATTACCTGAACCACCCAATTAAGCATTCGAAGAAACAACCACATAAAGAATTAACAAGAGGACAAGCACAAAGCAAACAGAGATTAACAAACCTTCAATCATTTACACTACACGTCTCAATGCAATTGGCTTTTAAGTTTCATGGAGACAAGACTGTCAGACTCCAAATTTTCTATTATGCAATTTTTTTCTTTTTAATTTGCCTATCATTACAATTATATAATATGTTATGCAACTGTTCATATGCTCCACAACCAAAGCATCTTTCTGATGATTAAACTAATCCCTAATTCTACAGAACAATAATAGAACTCTCCTCATTTAAATAAGTGATTAGGGCTGCAATGCATAAATCTATTGCTCAACCCCGGAATTGGATTTTTACTAACCACCTCTGAATTAATTAAAAAGATTAGCCTAATTTTCTTTAGGGTATCTTTCCAAACCTGAACTCCACTACATTACCCTTTTTCTTTAGTTTTTCTATTGCAATACAGATTTTAAAGTGGGTGAGAGTATAAAGCTCTTTGATTCATTGGGCCTAGTCAGAATCTCACCACTGCCAACCTGGGATTCTCTTTGATGTTCTTGTATGGTTGTACATAATAAAAAATCTAATCTTTGTCTAATGGGGTGGTTCTAACTTCTTAACTTATAAGTTGTAGCCTGTCTTGTGCATAATTCAATTTTCTATTCTGGGACAGTAAAAAGCGTACAGAAGCTTCTGTTTTTTTGGATAACCTGTTAAAATTACAGAGCCCAGAAATATGCCAGAAATTATGGTTGACCCCAGCTCTGAGATATATAAGTTATGACCAATTGTACGTCTTAATCATTCAAGTTACAGACTTTTTAGAGGGGTAAAGACCCCACTAATACAGCTGGTTACAACACAAGTAAGAATCAAATCCAGAAGATTATGCAAATTTTCACAGTGACCAACTGATATGACTATGACCTGTGTGGAAATTTAAACAAGCTAGAAGAACAGACAAGAAAGTAGTTCTGCAATGACAAATTTCTCTTCCTCTAATTAATTAATTAGCATTGTTATCTTACAGTGGATACTTTATCACAAAAGCTCTCCCCAGAAAAAATTAGGCAACAAAAATTACATTGGCAAAAGAAGAAGAAAATGATTAAGACAGTAAAAAAAAAAAAAGAATAATAATGCTTCCTCTTCAATCGGGGCTTGGTACCAAGCAAAGGATAAAAGGCTTAGTAACTGTAGCCTTGATTCAATGTTCTTCAAATTTTATATCTTGTATATACAACAACACCAGCAGCCCTTCTCTCCAGTATCAAGTACTGACATAATGGGGGTCAGCGCTCAATTTTCATGTGGGATGCTTGGTTTGAACCTGCACCAATAAACACATTCCCATTATGAATTTATGATTCACAGAATATAGGTAGGGATTTGAGGAAGCAGTAATTCTTTTTTGACTTACCATGAAATTCTGTTTCTTTATTTGGGTTTTGGCCAAAACCCATTTGCACAATGGTTTGCAGGTCATCTTCACCAAATCCTGGATACTGCAAATGAATAAAAACCACACAAAGTTAGATAATTACTCAAAACGGCAAAAAAAATATTTAAAAAAAATTAAGCAAAAGAAGAGGCTAATTACCTGAGGCATAGCTTCACTAAAAGCATTGAGGGGAGGTAATTGCATCCCAAGGCTTTGGCATAAAAAAAAAAATATTAAAAAAAAAATTAAGTAAAAGAAGAGGCTAATTACCTGAGGCATAGCTTCACTAAAAGCATTGAGGGGAGGTAATTGCATCCCAAGGCTTTGGCATAATGCAGAATCTAACGGGTCCACTGTGCAATGTGCTGGACTTTGCTGGTGACCATAAATGGCTTGTGCCGAGGAATCTGATGGGAATATTGGGTGTGGCAAAGAACTACTTTGCTGTTGAAATATCTAAAACCAGCAAATTAAAACCCAATTCAGAATAAGTTTGGAACAAAAAAGACACAGAAAAAGAATAAGAATAATAATAATACAGAGCCATTAGTTTTGTGGAGGGAATAAAACCATCAAACCTACCTCTTTTGACATCAGAGCATCCATGTTAAAATCCAGCCTGGTGGTATTCACAGAAGACAACTTCATGGAGAGAAACTGCAAAAGAGAACATGCATTGCATAAACATATATTAAGGAATCTGCTATAAAAATCATTGGCTTTGACTTTTTTTTTAATCACTATTTTCACCTCAACTTGGCGCTGTAATGACTGCACGTAATTTATAATCTCGTCTAGCATGAGTGCTTTTCCGGTCACCTTGTTGCAACCCGGCACAAGATCTTGTAGAAGCTTCATCCTTTCACTGATCTTCTCTCTTCGGACCTATTCAGGAATTTTCACACACGCATTGTAAGCATAAAGCTCGAAAACTAAACAATGAAAATGGCCTGGCGTGACGGAATCTAACCAGTAATTCTTACCCTTTCAGCTAGACTATGGCTGTCAGTGGCTTGACCCCTTCTTGCTCGTACATGAATATAGTCCTTGAACGGCTCCGGTGGCTTCGAACCAGTCTTGCCTGGTTTCTCATCGGAACTAGTACTTCCCTTTGTATCTTCCTCTGCTTTAACAGAGCCGTTTTCATTGTTCACATTGCCCTCGTTTGGCTTGCAACGCTTGGCATTCAAATCCGAAATATCACTAGCTTCAGCCACCTGTAATCGTATTTTGCCAAAACAAAATTAAATGCTGATGACTAAATCAAAATGGGAAATTGGGTAAGTTTGACATGTTGCAGCTTAATTTACCTTTACTGGGTCCTTGGCTTTTCCCTTGGAAGCTGCTTTTCTTTTCCTGGAACTCATATCAGTGGAAGAAGAAGGTACCAGCCCTGTCTCCCCAATTGGGTTTTGTTGCTCAGATGCTACTGTGGATTTGGACTCTTCTCGAGCATTGGGCAATTGGGGAGTCCTCTGCTCCGTCTGAGATCCAAGCGCCTTAAGAGAAGGACTGCTCGAAACTCGAGGGAGTTTATTCCCATTCCCCAATATTAGTTGATTAGATCTATAAGCCACTTCAGAATTGTTGGTGTGCGTTCCAAGCTGGGTGGTTCTGCCATTAAAACTCCTGCTTCCGAAACACGAGAACTTGGCCGCCCTCTCTGCAAATCCGGGATCAGCCGAGAACTCGGCCACGCTGGAGTTCAAGGGCATCGACTTTCCCAAACTGGGTGGCTTCTCTTTGGCCAAATGATGATCCACAATCGGCAAGTTGAGCTTCGGAGGAGAATTCACAGGAGTGCTGTAGCATGAAGTGTTGGTGCTCCCATTTCCACCGCCCATGTAAGAATTATTGTTAGCCGGAATGGTAGCCGAGATCTCGTTGGAAGTGTTGCCAATGCTGCCGAGCTTCCCTATCAGTTCTCTGATGACAAAGCTCTCATTGGAGATGTTGGAGTTGGACGCCACCGGAGACGACACCATCGAACTCAGGGCAGACTCGAAGTGGACGCTCTGGTGGTCGGTTGACTTGTTGTCCCAGTTGGGATTGTAGAAGCACTCCGGCGATCGCTCCGACGAGCAATTCCGGTCGGCGGATTGAATGTCCATTGCCGTTGATAAAGAACGCCACGAGGGCATTGACTGTGCCGTTTCAAAGTGCAGCGAGGGCGGGATTCCGGCGTTGAGGAAAAAGTTGTTCTCCATCTTACTATCCTTTCTTGGTTTTTAAGAAACAGAGCAAGAGATATGGTTTGAGAAAGAGAAGCAAGGGGGAAGTGAGAAGATATAAAATGTGGGTTCTGTTAAAGGTTTAGTATGATGATGATGGGGTGTAAAAGCTAAGCAAAAGCAGAGGAGAAAGAGAAAGCTATAGAGGGAGGGAGAGAGAGTGGAGAGGGGGGGAAGGAGGGTTTGGTTTGGGGGTGAAGAAGTTAAATAGAGAGGAAAGGATAAGGAAAAAGGGTTGGTTTGACTTTTTTTTTTCCCTGTGGGTACTGGTAATTTTGGATTTGTCCGCCTCCGCAAAAGGCGGGAAAGACGGTGTTGCCGGGCCTTGGACGTCAAAGCACCCCAAAGATGTTCAATTGTCCAACTCTTCAACGTAGCTTCAGAATAAATTTAAATAATTAAGATGAGTGGTTGAACTTTCCGTGAAGATTGAATATCTGCGTCCCACTATACTAAACCCAGAACAAAAGGACGGGGAGAACTATGCCTAGTCTTGCTCACCTTCTTCTTCTTTGTTTTTTTCCTGAAACTTTTTAAAGGGAGCTCTTCTACTTTTGCAGTTTGCTACTAGTACAACTTTTCTATCGCCTCAATTCCATTAATCATTTACGATGATACTTTAATGCTGCTCAAATTTTCCAGCCATACAAAGTTCGACTAAGAATAGTTCATTTATGAATTTAGGAAATTTTTGTTGTGAATGGGAAAATATAAACATTTAACTATGTGTAATGTAGCTTCAGAATAAATTTAAATGATTGAAACGAGTGGTTGAACTTTTTGTGGAGATTAAGATTACATACGTCATTTACTTTTATTTAAATTTGCTTACGTTTATCTTCACACTTATGACAAAAATTTAATTTTTGTTTTCGGAGAATACACACATATATATACAGAAATCATGAGACCGATTTGACCCATTTGCATTACTAATCATGGTTCGGATAGTGAAAAGCTTTAGATCCAACTTTCTTAAAGCTATCAAATCCCATCTATGATTTTCTTTTAAGAAAGTTGAGTATGCATGAATTGTAGTATTAAGGCTTAATCAAGCTCTTATTAAGGGCATATACAGTCATTAAAAAAAAAAGATTGAGTTCATGAACGTACCCAATTCATGTAACTATCAAATCAGATATGGGATATAGTGATATACACCCAATTGTCCATTTGGGAAAATATAAAATTGCAAAACCGAAAAATCTATGACATATATGTTGGGAGTTGGACGTCCCCAATTTGACTTGCGGTTTATATTTGCCGGGGAAGGGGTTAATTTCAATGTAGATATCCTCCCAATTCCCTCACTATTAATTCTTTAACTCTTGTTTGTGTAATATTTAAGAAACCCAAGTTTTATATTCAGCAATCATTTGAGTCAACAGACGGGTTTGTTTGGGTTAAAGTCAAAACTTAATTAATTAAACAAAGCTCTGCTCTAATGGACGGTTAAAATTAGTTTCGTGTAAGTTCATTCACAGAAAACAAAAATTAAATTTTTTTTTTTTTGAAAAGATAAAAAAAATGAAAAAACAAAATACTCGTGAAACGTGTTTGGGGCTTTGGTCAATCATTAATTGGACATAAACTGGGCAAGCTCGGCGGTTAAACCGGATTCGGTCGAGTTCACATAAAAGACCAAACCAACTGCAATATTTGCAGAGTCCTCCAGAATTATTATGGGATCGATCGTACATACTCAACCGTCTCAACGTGAGACTGACTTTGTAAAAATAGACAATGAGAAAGTGAAAGCAGTGCTTCCTGGTTAATGACTTGTTCTTCCTGGCTAATGACTTGTTTATAGCTGTTTCCCAGCTTTGAGGCAATGAATTGAAACTTCGCCTGCAATTTTATTACCCTGTACGACCACCCCGATTTGGTAACTTATTTAGTCATGAAATATACACTAATCATGGCTATGGACCTATTCTTGTCCGTGTATCTTGGTCATTGCTATAAAGAACATTGTCAAAGAGTCTAATGTATAACGGTGTACGTATGTCGTGCAAGATAGTGAAGATATCGATTTCTTTTTGTAATTTTTACTTCAGAGTCAAATGATACGAGTAACTGTGTTTAAAAATCATTAGATATGGTATAGTCACGAAAACTTAAACGGTGTTCTCTATAAAACACACAGTTGTTGTTCTATCAGTTTCTATATTTTCATATTAATTCTCATGTTTTCTGTTTAATTGATTTAGTTTAGTTATCATTAAAATTGCACCTGAGCTAGCTAGCGGCATGTGTCCGGCAGCGAAACTTAATTTACAGAGTTGCATCTTACCGGCCAACAATAATGGAATATTATTACATAACAGGGGAAATTATTATTATGATGGAGTTCCAAATTATAGTTTAATTAATTAATAATGTCGTGTACTGATTACTTGCAATACATATATATATATATATATATATATATATATATATATATATATATAT
>BDJD01005185.1:11158-55183 GCA_002564525.1 Rosa multiflora
AAAAAAATATGACAATGAATTACAAGATAATAAACAATAAGTATGTTTCAATCTGCCCAATTATGTACTTACTATGTCTCAATAATTTGGATCAACCCCATATCATTTTTCAGAATCCTGATATTTTTAAGATCCTTGATTATTGCTCCGGTTTTGTCATGTATTGATCTTTCAAATTTTCAATTTGACTGATCATTTATAGTCTATGTCCTTTCATGCAGAAGAAATCCCTTCTGCATATATCGATCGATTGGATTATATTGATCGTAGCGGCGGTCAACTCGGGTTTTGGTTGAACACATATCAGTACGTCCGAGTCAGATTCACAGGTCCACAGAGACAACGAAGAGACCCAGACTTTGCATGCATATGCTTCAAGTACGTAGGCTGACAACTGAATCCAGCATAAAAATACAAGAGGAGCAATAGCTAGGTTAAAGCATGCACGTACTACTTCCAATAAGTACTGATGCTGTTTTACCAGAACACACCATTACTATTTGATCCTATAATGGTTTAGTCGTTTAGAAGCAACTAAGGTTGATGACTATGGACTGCTAGTCTGTCTTTGTGATACGAGCACAAAGTGTGACATTTTTAATATGTATTTTTTTTTATTTGGCTAAGTTATACTCTTAAAATTACTAACTCTAACATGGTTTCTGTTTTAGGTACTTCATGGAGAGAAATTGAGAAAAGAAGCGAAAAAGAGCAGAAATGAGTGTACATGAAGGATAAGTCATTTTAGAAACTTTCCTCTTTAGTTTTATGAAATATTTCCTATTTTGTTTTAGGGAACTTTCTTCCTTTGAACTTTCCTATTTCTGATTTTCTTGTTTTAAAGAGAGAATTTAGGAGTCCATCCCATTGCGAACTCTTGAGTGATGAAATCAAGGAAACTTGAAGGATACGAAGATTTACATAAATAAGGAGGAATTCAAGGAGGTTTCATTTAATATGAAGCCCTCATTATAGGCTTGGAGTTGTTGCTGGAATTGGGAGTCAGAAGCATCCAAGTCCGCGGAGACTCTTTGCTCGTGATCAATCAGCTTCGCGATAAGTTCTGGTGCACAAGCTACCTGCTTGCACTATATTTGGATTGTGCCCTTGAGCTTTTGGACCAATTTGATGACGTGGACTTAGAACATATTCCAAGCAAGCGCAACTTTGCTGCCAATGAACTCGCTTAGCTGGCTACAGGCATTACTTTGAAATATGGTGTTCGCGAGTGAATTTTAAAGGTCGAGCGCCGCATGCTGCCTTAGTGGCTCGAGCGGCCTGACTCGTCAGAAGAACCAACAGTGGCAGCTTTAGATCCTATTGACGTGGATTGGCGTATCCCTTTGATCGCTTACCTCAAGCAGCCAGATCCCTTGGCAGACTGGAAGATCTGCTTTCCTTGCACTGAATTACTTCCTCAGAGATGACGAGATGCGGCGACGTAGCAAGAATGGCATAGACTTCAGGTGTGTTTATGGCTGCGAAGCTAAGCGCCTGATGCCCTAGGCACATGCAGGCGTGTGTGGAGCTCATCAAGCGGGCCCAAACATGCGTTGGTTGGTTCGTAGACATGGTTATTATTGGCTCAGTATACTCAAAGACTGTATTGCGTTCACGAAAGGTTGCCTAGTCACTATTCAAGGGAAAGAGAAGGAGTATTGCATGATTAACTCCAGAGATATCCAAGAAATACACCATCAGTCATTAAGGGGAAAAGAGATTAGAAAATTCAAGACTCTGTCATGAGAAAATCAAGGAAATTTGAAGGAGAAATCACCTCTAGATGAATGGCCATGATTGCATCATAAAAGAGGAGGATTCCTCTATAAATAGCAGCCATTCTCGACACCAAGAGTATCACTCCCTTGCCAAAAACTATTCCATGACTCTGCCCAATTCACTCCTCAAACCTCCATCACCTACAAGACTGTGACCACCATCCATCCATCAATCTACGAAGCTCTTAGGCGCAGAGTCAATGACGCTCCACCACCATAGTAGAGACGAGTTTATCACCTTATTGCTAAGCCGCTGAATAAAGCTTCAAAGTGTAACTATGACTCTATTTACAATTTTTGCTTCGGTTTTGTGTGTTTGGATTTGCTAGTTGTGTAATTGGAGACATGAAATTTTCAGAATATTTTTATTAATATTTTTGAGATTTTCAATTTATTATTGAGTTGATTTTGAGAATTCTTTGATGATGCATGGTACAAACTTGCGCCCTTTTACTTGTTTAGGTAATTTTCAGAGTTAGGTTAATAAGTTTGCATGCTAGAATCACGCTGAGTGTTTTTGTGTGTTTGCTTAATTTGCCAAGAGTAATTGTTATTTGTTAAGACGTTGAGTTAAACATGTAGTAATTAGTTCTAACGAGTGGTAAAAATCATGTCTCAATAGTTAAACGATTCTACAAATTACGTGCTAATTGCTATGTGTAATGGTTAATTTGCACTAGGGATGGCAATGGGGCGGGTTGGGGATGGGGATCACAATACCATCCCCATCCCCGGAGTCATTCTCTACCCCCATCCCCGCCCCAATCCCCAATAAAATTATATTAGGGATTCCCCATCCTCATCCCCACTGGGGACTAAACCTCCAAACCCGCCCCAAATCCCCAATAAGAATTTAATAAATAAAATATTTTTTTCTCATATTGCCTTTTTTAAAATCAAAATCTCTACTACAAATAAATTTAAAACATGATTAAATTCATAAATCATAATTCATTGAGTGCAAAAGTCAAAATACCATTAAAGTAAAAGTGTAGCCATTAAAGTAAAGTAGTAAATGTATATATTTATGATTTATATTATAAAAAATAAATTAAAATATATATAGTTAAATATATGTATATATTATTGGGGCGGGTTTGGGGATGGAGATCACAATATCATCCCCGCCCCATCCCCAATCTTAGATAGCGGGGATTGGGGATTCCCATCCCCATTCCCCATTTGTCCTCGAATTCTGGCCCCATCAGGGGCGGGTATCCAATGGAGCTCCGCCCCGCTGGGGATTTTTGCCATCCCTAATTTGCACATGTGAGTTGATTTGAGGGTTAGATAATACTACTGATTAAGAGAATTACGCTGAATGTTTTTGAAAATTAATAGTATTGGGTTTGGTAAGGACTTTTCCAATCCAAGCACACATTAGTACGAATCAGATAAATGGATTGGACCGTGACAGCTTTTCATTTGGGCTCTTATCTAGGCATTTAAGATTGGCACATTTTTGTAGCATGTTGAAATGGATTTTCTGTTTTTACACTTAGTAATTTATGAGTGGTAGTGGTCTAGGTTAGGGAAGTCAATCATTGTTGATAGTTTTATTTGTTTCGTTTTTATTTTTAGATTAGTAACCAAATCTCAAAACCCCAATTTTATTCTTTTATTTGTTAATTGACATTTTTATGCAGGTGTACCCAACAATCCCTGGACTAAACTATCCTTATTTATTCTATACTGACAACTACATTTTATAGGATTAAATGTGAGGCTATTTCAGCCACACCATGGATAAAGAAATCATATATAAATTGGTAGAGTACTGTATTAGGTTTGTCGAGCTATAATGTAGTTGGCTAGTTGACAACCTTTTATCATCAGTAGCCATAATGATACTTTACTTTTTACCTCCTTATGTTTTAGAACTTAATTTTATAAAAGCCTTTTAAAAGAATTATAAGATTATATAAAATCGGAGTGTCCTTATTGCCGCCTTTTATTATCACCAGCTTGATTTTATACATTTGTATTACCTTATGATGGTAGATAATCGAGCACTCGTTAATTACATCCTGATAGGAAAGTGATTACCTTACAATGTATAGCTCATAGGAAAGTAGTCGATAGAGGTTTTTAAATTAATTACAAGACTGAATTGAGTCGGTGGAGTCCGACTCCACTAAAGACAAGGAAGGTGTTCTTGGCTCAAGGGCTTGGTGGTGTTTTCTAATTCAATTTGTGATGCCTAATGCAACTAGCTATGCATCATCTCTATTGGAATTAAGTTTAAACTTCAAAGCTTTTGATCACAAAAATTTAAATATTGACTTGATCGCCCATTACTGAACTAACTTATTTTTTCAAAAATTTCACTCTACCATATTTTTTGTGAAAAAAAAAAAGACTGAATATGTTAATAATTTTAATGCATGGGTTAAATTTCAATTATATAATACGGCTACAACTTAATAGTTTGATCGATCAACCCTATCCATATTTATGAAAACTGACATGTGTTGTTAGAAATCAATCCAACCTGTCATGTATATATCTTTCATGCAATTTGAACTGTTGAACAACACGTACAGCAATACACTATCCATTTTGATCAGCGGACTGATCCATGAGCTAGCTAGGTGTATAGCATTCATGTATGCAGCAAAAACCCGTAGCCTTTTCGGATTTGAATGATTGATAGTTTGAAATTCTCCATTTAAAGATACTCCATGTCTGACCCGGCATTACAAAATTTGCAATATCGAATGAGATCAATTACTGCTCACCTTCTCAAACACTTAATTGAGAAGGTTTCTGCCTACCTTCATGGGCTGTCCTCATTATATCCTTAGTGCATTTATGAATCCCAGACCATTGTCTATGCTGCATTTCTCTTGTTAGAGAAAAGAGGTAGGTTGGGATTCAAACTTCAAAACTTGTTTTGTCAAAGACAAGAGAAAACTATATCACTAGACAACAACTTAATTGGTACAGGTACGTAGTACATCCAAGGAGACACTTTTATAAATAAAACACCATTTTTTTTTTTAACGATAAAGCATTTTAAGTTAAAAGTTTTAGAGTAACTAACTCTTTAGTTAGTTTTCTACACAAATTAATTCTCATCATCGTCCATGCATGTATGTCATCGATCATGCTTCATTTGTGTTTTCTTGGTCAACAAAATAAACTCAAACTCAAAATTTTCCCTTTTATCTTTTGATCGAGGTTTAACGATGAGTAGTGAGATTTCCATGATTAATTATTCGACCATATTTACATATATATATATATATATATATATATTCTATTTATATGAATCATAACAAACGTGTGAACCAACATTTAGCTAGCACCAGTATGGATGGTATGTCACATGGCCTTGTTTTACATTCATTTTCAACAATTAAAGTACATGAAAAATCCTCCATAATCGATTTAAAGTTGGTGAAGAAAGTTACTCAAACGACTTTGTGCAACAGTGCATGCTAGTACTTCATCACTTTCGTGCACCGACGATGTATATTTTTTTTCTTTTTTTTCTTCTTCTTTTAAAAAAGATGATCAAAGAGTTTCACTCATGTCCCTATAGTGACTCGAATCCATGATTTCGTACATAGGTAGTGGGTGCTCTAACCACTGACCTAACACCACTTCGTCCACAGACAATGTATATGATCCTTCCTCCTCCCTCAACAACTTATTTCTCGATCGATCTGTACATACCAGCTAGCTATAGCTACTTTGTTGGACTCTCGATCATCACTTGGTTTTCAACCATTCTAATTTGGAAGATTTGGGTCAAATATACTGTGCAGATCGAACACCCTAGAAACCATTTCAGCACGTGTGGAAGAAAAAAATTATGTACGTACAGATATCACATCCGGCTAGCTATTTCAATTGCATATCATTTTTCAAACTCCAACAACCTTATTCACGCGTTCTGCATGAATTCCCTTTGCCCCCTTTTGGCATCACCAATGGTCATGAAAGAGTTGATGATTGTTTTGTTGCCCAAGGTTTATGAGGGGGAGCGGCGGCGGGGGCGTGCGTTTTTATCAAGGGATGCATTTTTTGCGTCTAGTTTAGCTCGAGCTCACCGTGGAATCTCGGCCAAATTGAAATCAAAATCATAGAATGAATCAAACAAAGTTCATTGTGTCATGCGTTTGACCAAAGGGCCAAGATAAAAGAATTGATTTCCTTTTATCTGCGAGAAGCCAAATTTATTATTACCGGTTCCTGGACTTTTCAATATATTCATATTCTAGCAGGGACATAGATAGGATTCAAAAATGGGGTGGGCTAAGTTTTTTGGGTATAGCCCAATTTTTTTTTTTTTTTGATGTCTCTCCTGCATAATATCAATGCCTCCAATTTGGAGTCAAAATTAGTGCACATAAGTACCACAAAACAAGAACACTCAAATCCATATACACAACATAGCCATAAAAAATTCATCTAAACGCCCAAAAACTAAGAAGCATAAAAAGAACCACCATTTGATATAAACGATACTGAGAAAATGAAAACACAAAGTATTGAGAAAGAAATAAAGAATGTAGAACATGGGGGACTACAATTGGCGAGTAATACTTGGCATTTGTAAGTAGTAAAATATCTCAGAAAATGAGAAGGACGAATGGTGCCCAGAAGTTGAACCATTTGATGAACGCTATATTGATCTACTAAATACTTCATTAAGCCAAAAGGGAAGAGGGGAAGAGCCAAAATGAAGGGCAAAAAAGGAAAAAGCTACATGGAAAGTACTTGCACATCGTCTACAACATCTCCAAGCAATTTTTTTTTTTTTGTTGGGCTATTACATATCTATTCCTACTTGAAGGTATTTTGGACTAAATAAGGGTTGGACTGTAGCCCATACAGCCTTTGATGTAGCTACGTCCCTGTATTCTAGTATATATATGATAATTTTTTGGCTATTGAGGACAAATTCTTCTTCCAAACTAGGGCTGGGCACGGGCCGAGCCTGAGTGCTATTTTTCAGGAACCGGACTCGACCAGAAGTTTTGCGGGCCGGTCTCAAAGTGTCACTTTCAGTTCCTCAGCCCGACTTGAAACCTGACCGAATTTTTCCGAGCCGGGCTACGGGTTTTTCTTGCTTGATCGTGAGCGTTGAACGAGTCGAGATGGGAGAAGTCAGTGCGATCATAGACGTGGCCGGAGGTGGCGTAGAGGTGGTTGTGGTGGACGGCGAGGCAGGTGATCAAGAGAGAAGAGGGGATGGGAGTGAGAATGAGAGTAGTGAAGCAGATGTGAGAGACAGTAACTTAACTGGTTGAGTTATCACTTTGAGAGACAGTAACTTAACTGGTTGAGTAGTGAAGCAGATGTGAGAGACAGTAACTTAACTGGTTGAGGCGTCACTTTGAGAGGTGGGAGATCTCAAAGACGGTAACTTAACCGTTTACATCTGGAACCTCAACCAGTTTTCAATCTGGGCTAGGTTTGGAGGGTGCGCTTCTAGCAAGAGAGAAGAGGAATTGAGGAAGAAAGGGAAGACGAACTGATGAAGAAGAAAAAGAAAAGAAAAGAAAAAAGAACCACAGTCGAACTCTCTGAAGAAGAAGATCAGGTAAAAAGAAAAAATAATAAATAAGAATATGAAGATGAGGACTGAAGAGAAGAAGAGAGTTATTAAAAAAAAAAAAAAAAAGAGAGAGAGAAGAATCTGGAGAAGAAGAGAGTAGACTTGTGGAGAGAGAAGAAGGAAAAGAAAAAAGGGCAAGAAGACCAATAAAAAATATAAAAATATATTTATTAATTAATAGTCGGCCCAACGGTCTTTATTATATTTTAAAACCTTGGATCGAGACCGGACCGGGTTTGAGCCATTTCGGACCGGACCGGAGAATTTTAACAACTTTTTTTTCTAAATCCGGACCAAACCGAACCAAACCAGGCGGTCCAGGCCGGTTTTTCAGGTTTACGGGTTTTTTGCCCACCCCTATTCCAAACTCTACACTCTCGGCAACCCTGAAATTAGTCTACACCAGAGAAGAAGGAATTTCAATCCTCGATCAAGCGAGTCAGCCCACAACTCGTGCAACCAATAAATCAATTAATACTCATAAAGTCCATGGTTATAAACCGGTTGATATCTAAGTTGATAGCTCACCCAACCCATTGATCGTTCTACTAACTAACTTCACTAGCGCTAAGAAGGCTAGTCCTTTTAAAGTCAGTATAAATCGAACTTAGATGACCGCAATTAAACAAAGATGAGCGTATACATTCTAGTATATGATATTTCTGGCTTGTGAATTCATCTAACTAATACATCTTTCTAAAACTATTATCAATATGTATATTTATTTAACTTCTGATAAATGACAAACTGTTTCGGGTTAGCAGTTCTGTTTTTATAACAAGAGCACGAAACAAATTAGATATTCAATGACGTACTAGTACTGTTTTAGAAGTTCATCTGAATCAGTTTAATTTGCTAGCTAATCATGGTTGTTAGAGAAGTGGTCGCTATATATAAATATGATATATATATATATTGAAATGTACTGTAGCCTATATAAGCACCAGACGTATAGAGTTCGGAGTTTCTTCCACAGCTCATATTTTCTTTTATTCGATAATTGAATCGATAGCAAACAACAACAAAAGTACAATATTCTGTATTTATTCTTAATTAGCCAACTAGCCATGACCATATTGTGTCGATCTATCTGTATATAGTTTAATTATATTGATCCAAAGGTAGCTCGTTAAGGAACTAATTAATTAATATGGCTTACAAGTAAGCCCAAATTAATGTAGGCTTCGTTTCTGAACACAAAAAAAATTAATTGCAGGCAAAGTAAATTTATTGAATATAAACCTTACTAGCTTAAGTGTCATTGATTTGCATGTACATGATCTCTATATTAATGTAAGCACACGACACTTAAGTAGCATGAATAAACATAACGAATAATCATGTTTTGATTGCCGGTGCCTTGTCTTGGATGCAAAAGTGCAATAAAAGGCGAAAAAACAAATTAAAGGAATGCCATGATCGATAACTTTATATAATGGAATTTTAGATTATTAATATCGGCAACTTTTACTATGTTGTACATCATGCAATGCTTTATAATTAATTTCTAATTGTCAGATGTACTGTTTCACCAGATCTAATTGTTCAAAAATAAATGATAAATTTGTATTTTTATTTTCATTCACTGACACAGTAATATAACACTTTGAGTACATCTATCTATTATAGATGAGAGAATTTCATAAATGGTTACTCAACTATAACTCATTCGACACTTTGGTCACTCAATTTTTAAACATATCACTTTGGTCACTTAATTATTACTTTGTCAATTATTTTAGTCACTGAATGAGCATTTTGTCTCACTTTAATCACTTCTCTCATTCATTCCAATTCAAATTTCTTGATTTTTCAAAATTAGTTTGTCAAAAAGATCATTGATATTGTGGCAAATAATTTTTTTTTTTTATGAAAAAATTAACGAAGTGACTAAAGTGAATAATAGAGTTAAAGTTGAGTGGCCAAAGTAATATATTTAAAAAGTAAGTGACCAAAGTGTCGAACATGTAAAAATTGAGTAACCATTTGTGATATTCTCCTATGCCTTACTGGAAATGATTCACTAGTTCATAAATACATAATAATATTTTTAGAGGCTAAATTATAACCATCGTCTCAATATAGCCTTCTCTTGCAAGAGATAGCCTAACATCCACTATTTTTTACCTCTTTTGCGACGTTCTCCAATGAAACACTTGCTCCTTTCATGAAATGAGAAACAAGCCTTGTGAGCCTTTTTTACACGGGAAAAAGCTCTTAAAGCTCCTTACACACTTTGCATAGGTCACCTCATAACATTCATGGAATATGGGAAACACTTTTTTCGTAAGAGCATTACAGAGTAGAGATGATGTAGATGCAGCACCAATTGAGATGTCAGAGGAATCAAGTAAAGGAAAAGGAGTGGAGTAATTGTCCTCCGAGATCTTGGATTAGGACAATGTATCCCAGTGCTGATACTAGAAGTAGTCTTAAACGATTTTCCTTCATAACTATTACAACTTAATTTTTTTTTTCCGGTAAATGTTTGTACTATAAGCTATACTGAAACTTTATATACACTCAACTATTTTCTTAATATATATATCCATAAAAAAAATTTGGCACTTTTTTTTTTCCCTGATCATTCCTCTTTTACCCTTTTTTCTATTCATTCAATTTGTCTCTTCCCAACTCAACCCCACACTCTCTCTTCGCCCTTACGTGGTTCACTGATTCTAGTGTAACATATCAATTTTATACACGGGAATACAAATTTACAGATTTTTGAAACATTCTAGCAGCTAGCTTTAAAGTTATAACTTTATAGCATGTAGGTATAAGGTTGACACTTGATGTGTTGGCATCCCTATACAAAGCATTGAAGAAGCCTCCAAAGTCCATCAAAACTGATCTCGGCGAATTTCAGGTAATTGCATCTCATGTGTTGCAATCCCCGAGTCAACCCGAGTCAGTCCTAATCAACCCTACGTTTTAGGAGTCCAATTTTAGAAAGTATCTTTTGCTTTTAGATTTTATTTTACAAAGATATTTTTCAACTGATAAAATTGTGCTTTTGAAGTCCTAGGTGATTTAGGATTTGTTTATTTTAATTGGATATATTTTATTAAAATATCTTTCCTAGTAGGAGTCCAATTAGGGTTAAGTCTCAATTGTTGAGAATTTATTTTCTCCTCAATATATTCAGAAAAGTAGCGTTGATTGTGTAGGGATTCGGATGCAAGAATTATTGTGTGTCTTGCTTGCTGAGAAAGAGTTCCATAGAAATCCATGAAACACTTGTTCCGTGTCTAAGTGTTTCATTGTTTATTCATATACATGCACTGATTCTCTCGAGATCAGTAGAGAAGATTGGTGGTGCAAGTGGAGCGATATTTGCAGATCGTTCAAGTGAAGAAGAAGGTCAAGATTCAAGACAAGCACCTCTCTAGTGAGTCTAGAGATTGTAGCTGCATAGAGAGCTATATGTATTTGTAAAGAACCATATCCTTCATCAATAAGTTGATTGATTTTATTTGGGTTCTCAAGAGTAAGAGCCCCGCAGTGTTTTTAATCCCAAAATTGAGGTTTTCACTACGAAACCAAAATTGTGCTTTATGTGTGAATTTTTTGATTTCTGCCCAGTAAGGATTGATTTGTGCATTGCAATCCTTGTTTTCCAGAAAACACATTCTGTCCTTGTATTTTCACTTGGCATTAGAGCGGGTTCTAAAGCTTTTTAGTATGTCCAAGGACAGGATGGAACGTAAATTTGACAGAGCTGCTGGTTCGATAAATTATCCCCCATGTTTTGATGGTGGAGATTACTCTCAATGGAAGATCATGATGAGGTTCAAGCCCAAGAAAAAGGTACAAAATATTGCTTTCTCTTCTGTTAAAATGAAAGAAGCAGATGATAGTGGTTCTGTGGATTTGGCTTTACTAACCAAAGAATTTAAAAATTTTCTTAAAAATAAAAAATCCTTTGGTAGTACTTCAAAAAGTATATCTGAATCAAAAAGTGGGCAATTATCTGAAAAACGTTTTGACAAAAACACCAAAGTCAATAATTTTGATCAAGAGAAAACTGTTGTTGAAAAACCTAAATGTTATGAATGTGGTGGTATTGGTCATATCTCTTCTGATTGTGGAAATAGAAAATATAGCTCACAAAATAACAGGGCTCTTAAGTCAACTTGGAGTGACAGCGATGAAGGCTCTCAATCTGAGAATGAAGCGGTAAATCTTGCTCTTACTTCCTCTCTTAATATTGATTTTTCTAATGACTCTGGCTTGGAAGATGATACTCTTGATGAAGAAACAAACTAAAAGTGTAAGCAATTGTATAATGCTTCAAAAATTGTTCTTCGAAAAAATAACAAACTTGAAGAAGAAGTTGAATCTTTAAGAGTGGAAAAGATGAAAATTGAGCAAAAAATTGATACTTTTTTAAAAGAATGGGAAGAAGAACGTACTGATCTTGTTGATAAGATTAAAGTTTTGCAAGTTGAAGTCAAGGCTCAGTCTACTCTAAATGTTTCACTAACCCTTGAAAATGAGAAATTGCAGGATGAGCTATTAAAAGTCAAGGAAAGCCTCAACAAGTTTTCTATAGGGTCTGAAAAGGTCTCTAAGATGATTGGATTTGGTAAATCACATTGCAACAAAGAAGGTTTAGGGTATGAAGGTGAGTCTTGCAAGCCCTTGACCTTTGTAAAAGGTGTTGAATGTGGAAATTCGTTGGGACAGTCACAAGCTTCAAATGACAATGATTCTGGTCCTAAGTTGCCCAAAAGATCAGAACCTAAAATGGCCCTTAAAACCCATCAGAACAGTCACACCTCTATGCGTCATCCCATGTATGTCCATAACTCTAAAAGCTTTATTCCCACTTGTCATTATTGCGGAAAATTGGGACACATTCGTCTCGGGTGTAATATACTTCGCAGGATCACTCAAAATCAGAGGAAAACATCAAAAATTAGCCCAACTGCATCGCTGCAAGCTAAGCTGAAAGAGCATCTGAAGTTGATTAGCAGGATTGCAGAGCGTATTGCAATCCCCAAAGAGCAGAATTTGAAGCAGAAGCAAATCTAGATTAAAACAAGTTCAAATAATCGTTTTTCTGCTCATATGGATAATCTTGATAATATGCTTGAGCTTGCTTTTGTTCCTACTGAACACAAATTGACTAATTCGTTTACTAGGCCTTTAGACATAACTCAATTTGAATCACTTAGAAGCACCGTTGGTGGATGCTCTAAGTATTGATAATCTCAATTCGCTTGATCCATTTTGCATGCATGCATATTGTGTGTTCTCATCGTAATATAGGTGCACTATTATCTTTATCATAATATAGGTGCATTATTATTTTTATCTTTACAGTGTTAAGTTCAGTTTCTAGAGATTCAGGATTGCAAGTGTGATTTGTATCCCTACGTGTCTGACAATAATCGAATTGAACTTAGATTGACAAGTGTTTTGATACTTTCCTTAAATATGATTGTGATGAGTCGAATAACATGTTTTGAATGGGTTCTTGCATTACTTTGTAATTTTGAGCATGAACAACATATTCTTTATCACTTTGTATTCTCACATGCACATACTCATTTGTGGTGGTACGTATCCTCTTGGTTGATTTGATATTAGTTCACACATACTAAGTGAGCGAATATTGTTGTTGCTCCCTGTTAAAAAGGTACAAATATTTGGAGCAAGACCAACCTATTCCCAAAGTAAACAAGCCTTAGTCGTGGTGAACGATATGAGGTTTGGGAAGAAAATGGAACGGTTTGGTCACTCCGGTGGATTGTGAAACTATTGGCTAGAGTTGATATGTCCTTTGGGATGTCCTTGTTACATCTAGTACCCTAAAGTCAACTGACTTGGGAGTTGCTGGCATAAAACTTGTTACATGAGTCTTAGTTTTCTTGAAGAAAAAAAAAATGTGAAAAAGTTTCATAGTGTGTGAAAGGCAAAAAGAAAAAATATTATGCCTCCACGGTGTCATAAGGGGAGATTTGAGTTGATTGTGATTATCTTTTTTCACTTCTTATGTGTGTTTTACTTTCTCTGATTATGAGATTGTTACAAACCCCACTTTGAGATATGTTCACTTACACAACAAAAGTACAGAATACTCGATCATCTTCTTGCTTACTTTGTTGTTGTCAAAATCTCTTCACTCATGTGACCTTAACTTATTACCTTCATGTTTGAGTATTGGTGCTAACACTCTTGTCTAAAAGCTATGCTTTTGTCAAGGCCGACCCTGGGTATAGGCTCAGCAGGCCTGTGCCTATGGCCCCCCAATTTCATGGGCCCCAAGATTTAAGTTTACTCTCATATATATGTTAAAGAAAAAATTGATTATATTCAGTATTGGGCTTCAGTAACTTTGCTTAATATATTAATGTTTAGTAGTGGGTTTCTGTTGTTTCTGATTGGGCTTGTCCCATCTATTGTCTCAGGTTGTGGGCTTTGTTTTTTTCTATGTTCTTCTTCTTCTTCTTCTTCTTTTTTTTTTTTTTTTTTTCAAAAGGTTTTTCTAATGTGGTGTTAATGAATGATTTTATTGTTCAAAAGAAAAATGATTTTATATTTCCTTAACAAAGCAACTATCATGTTCTCAATGAGTGATTATGGTGAAACTCTTTCAATTATTATTCAAGCCTCTCCCAATTAATGTCAAGTATTTTATTCTCCATAGAAAGGTAATTTAGGATTTAGGTAATTTGATTATCATTCTCTATCACACCAACTGCAATTAGTTAGTAACAATTTACATATTTACTTAAATTCCATATTTATATTTATAGTATATTGTTAAACTACATTGTGACTCCTACGTATATTGTTATATTACAGTTTTTGAAAGGAAAAGAAAAGGCTTAAGGACATACATGAAGGTCAGGAGCCCCATTTATTTTGTTCGCCTAGAGCCCGGAAAATCTCAAGGCCGGCCTTGGCTTTTGTTTTTGTCATTTGTACAAGGAAACAAACCCACTCATTGTGTGTTTGCATTTCATTTTTGCATCTTTCATAGCATGATCACACTTAGGGGGAGTATTGATACTTGAACTATTTCCAACTGATTGATTCTACATAGCTTCTACATAAGTTGGCTTTGTCATTCTTAGACAAAAAGGGGGAGATATTGGTGAATTTGATCAACTTGTGTTTTGATTGTTTAAATATTTTGATATTGATCTTGAAATTGTGTTGACACTCTTATGCCTTATCTTTAACTTGCTTTCTACAAGGTGTGTTGATAAGCGTTTCAGGAAAGGCATATTGCTGATGGAATGTGATGATCTTCAAGTACTTGCTGAGGGGGAGTGTGCCTAAAATGGGATGTTTTGTATTGCAATGCCAAAGGGGACATTGTAGGTATATGGTTGACACTTGATGTGTTGGCATCCTTATACAAAGCACTGAAGAAGCCTACAAAGTTCATCAAAACTGATCTCGGAGAATTTCAGGTAATTGCATCTCATGTGTTGCAATCCTTGAGTCATCCCGAGTTAGTCATAGTCAACCCTACGTTTTTGGAGTCCAATTTTGGAAAGAATCTTTTGGTTTGTAGATTTTATTTTACAAAGATATTTTTCAACTGATAAAATCGTGCTTTTGAAGTTCTAGGTGATTTAGGATTTGTTTATTTTAACAAAAATGCTTGAGATTCCAAATAATTATACCAAATATCAATACCAAATGATGTGGCAGGTGCCATATCATCAAACTATTTTTAGCATGTATTCTTATATTTTATTTTTATTCTTTAAAATAGAAAGATAAATAATTAAAAGTTATTGTTGTTTAATTAGAAGAAAAAAAATGTATATGATAAACAACAATAAAATGAATGAAGAACCCTAAACCAACCCCTTAAATCATGGAGACTTTAACATTCAACTGTAGGAAAAGGCCATCAACCAAAACAAAGTAAATAGAACACAAAGTTGTGTATGGTTTAATTCATTAGTTCATTGGCAATTGAATAATGATCTAAAATACGGGTGGAGAGAGCAAACCCTAGGGTTTGAGCAGTGAGTGGCGGCGGATTTCTTCTAAGGATCCGTCGGTGGTCTAGAAGCAGCGAGACTCCTTAGCGTGGGGTGTGGACTCGCAGAGTACCAGATATGTGGTGATGAAGACGTTGCTCACGTCTTTGGTCGTGTTCTTGTTCTGCATCGGCGAGTGTGGAGCAGATCTGAGTTGGTGTTCGTATCCGATCTTAGGTTTCCATTGCTGCACTTGGTCCAACAGAATGGGTAGGCCACCAGAAGTCGGCACGGCGAGGTTGACGATGAAGGTTGAGACGTCCGTCCTGGGGAGATTTTTTGGCCTTGGTTATCGACTTTTGGATATGAGGTTGCTGGTTACGGCGCGAGTTAGGAGGCCTGCACTCCTGGGCGCCATGATTCAGGGAGGCAAGATGGAGAAGGTGCAGCCATGGTCGACGTCGAAGGTGATGGTGGCAGTAACTCATGTATGGGTGCCCAGCGTTTGGGTGTCCAGATTAGAAAACTGGGCGGTATGGCTAGGCTGCCTTTGGGCCTATGGTGGACTGCATTTGGGCTTGAGTTTTATAAGGATTTGGGACCCAGGAGGTGTTTTGGGTATCTGTTTGATCAATTGTGTTATCCATATTATT
Organism: Rosa multiflora; assembly: GCA_002564525.1. NCBI lineage: Eukaryota > Viridiplantae > Streptophyta > Magnoliopsida > Rosales > Rosaceae > Rosa > Rosa multiflora. Next base: position 27,105 of record BDJD01005185.1, read on the forward strand.
TCGGGTGTACCGTGTTTATGTGCAGATAGGTTGCTCATCTCTACATTCTATAAGAATTCTCAGTATAATATTACTGTGAGTACCACAATTGCGTGCCTGGCGAACAATGATACTTGTGCTGGGACGAATATAGTTTTGATTGGTTTATCGATCTCTTGCATACTCGGAACGCAAATTCTGATGGTTTTGTCTCCAAATCTCAAAGTCATGGCAATGGTCTCATTGTTGGTAATTATCTTGAGAAGGCTGGGAATTTACCTTCAATTGTTTGCTAGTTTCTCTATAAGTGATTCAGAGTAGTATTGTATTGTACATGAACCACCTATTGGTGTAGTACACCTTATGGTTTGTTCTAGCTTAGCTCTAGCTTCAAGTCATTTATGGCTTGTGTCTGCTCCCAAGATTTTTTGGGATGCCATTCTAAACAATTGTAATCGTTAAAGTTTCAATGAATTCACTTTTCAAAAAAAAAAATTTGAATAATGATCTATTATATACTGCTAGTGGTGGTGGGTTTCATCATGCTGGAAATAGAGATATGTAGTGATGAAGTAAATGAGAAATGATGATTTTCAATTGATGGCCGGATCCATCTTTAAAGGGTTTCAAATGAGTTTGAAATGAATTTAATATGAATTCTCAAATTGTTAGACAGATAAAGAAATAGTTGTACTATTATATATACAATCTCCCAGATTTGATGTAATTTCTTTACACTATTATCTGGATTTCTTTGCTCTTTTAATTTTGCATATGTGGTTGTTTTGTTTGAGGAAGGGCAGTAGCAGATTTGGTTTTTTGGTGAATCACGTTCTTCTCTTTTGCTGATTAATTAGTTTTCTAGATAAAATCAATGAAATTTGCTGAAAATTATTAAATTGAATGTCATGACACGTAAGACGCCATGTCATTTGGTTTTACTTTTTGGTATAATTTTTTGGTGTCTGTAGCACTGCTCTTATTTTAATTGGATATCTTTTATTAAAAGATCTTTCCTAGTAGGAGTCCAATTAGGGTTAAGTCTTAATTGTTGAGAATTTATTTCTCCTCAATATATTCAGAAAAGTACTCAAAATTGAGGTTTTCAGTGCGTAACCAAAATTGTGTTTTCTGTGTGAATTTTTTGATTTCTGCCCAATAAGGATTGATCCGTGCATGCAATCCCCGTTTTCTATAAAACACATTCTGTCCTTATATTTTCATAACATCCCTGCTCTCTCTTCATCAAACAACAATCATAAACCAATTAAGATGGCCATTGCCCGTACTTGAACAAATGCATAATAATGGAAAATGAATTGTATATATTTGAACAATGCAAATTTAAAATATTAAATTGATTTACTTTCTCGCAGTCTTCAATAATTTGATATATAGACCTTAAATTGAAGAATCGTGATTGAAAACTAAGGAGGTTCAGAGCTACAACCACCCTCCCCTTCTTGCCTCTCGCTCTGGGTGCTCGACAAGCTCTTCCTCACAGCCATCGTTGCCAACAGAGTATTTTATTTTCTTTGAAAGGGTAAAATAAGATTTTGAATTTCAACAAGAAAATAGGGTGTGTATTCATTATTCAATGAGATGCGTGTGTGTCTATATATATATATATATATATATATATATATAAGTGCTCTAACTTATATATGAAGTGAAGTATGAAACCTTTCATTATATATTTAAATAGTATGGAATTTCGATTCTCGCTAATTAAGAGACAAGGAGCGAGGGTGAGTTTTATAGTTTTTAAGCTTGCTTTAATAGGTGAGTTTCAATTGGTTTTATTAAACAAAGTTATACTTGCCAAATGTGAGTGCGGCCTGAGTTACTAGCACTGATGATCGATAGGTACAAATGTGCTAGATAGTAGATAATAAATGGTTTTTTTTTTTTAATGAAAAGAGTTACACTATATGCAACCTCTTACATATCTGAAATTTCTTTGAGGGAAAAAAAAAAGAAACAAAATTAAACGTCTCTTGGAGTTTTGCTAGGGATTTCTTTTTGGAGGCAGATTTGAAGATACTCTCATGTATAAATTTCAAATGACAAACTTTTCTAACCACCATGGTTTATATATGGTACGGACGTGCGAGTTCTGAATATCTTCCACAGCTCAAAGGTTTTTAATTTCATAAATGAATAGGAAACAAAAAGAACATACTCTGTATTTATTCTTAATCTTAATTAGCCAACTAGCAATGACCATACTATGTCGATCTATCTGCATATAGTCTAATTATAACAAGCTCATTGAGGAACCAATTAATAATGTCAAACTAATGATATAAGTTTCGTCTCTAAACCATCAGATATTGTACCTACTAGCTGCATGCAAAACTTATGGAATAGTAACCTAGCTTAAGTGCCATTGATTTGTTTATTAGTTAATCAAATGATAGCTAGACCACGAATTATTTTGGTTACGACAGTACAATACAAACACTGTTGCATTAAACACATCGAAAGTCTCCGTTAAGAAAAAACTGATAAAATAAGAAAAAAAATTGAGTTGAGTGTACATCTTCACTTGGGGTTAATGAAAAAAGAACATATGTTATTAAGCTCCAATCAAGTATGGGTAAAAAGAAGACCCTTTGGAGAGGGGGAAGCTCTCACTTCTCCCTCCTTTTCCCTTTAGTCTTTTTGTCTTTCTCTATCCATCTTTGTGGTAGATCTCTGCTTCAGCGGTGATAGGTATGGCTTTGTTATTGGTTTTTGTTTCATTTCCTTCTCTAATCCCCTCTTCCAAATCTTCCAAATCCTTCAATCTCAGATTATCGATCCATCCCCTCTACCCATTGTTCTTCCCTTCTCTTCACCTTTACCTCCACTTATTTTTCATCTTATGTCCTCCGTCTGTCCTTTATTTTCCTTTTCTTTTCTTCCTCTACTTCTCAAATCCCAAAATCTTCATGTATTTAAGGTGCACATCCTCCTCACCTGTCAGATTCAATTTAAACAAACATTCATGGGCTGTTCGAAGCTTTAAAATCGGCGTCGTATTACTAGTTTCACATTGGCACGATGGTGAATCCGCTTAACCCTCATCATTTGGCCATTTGGCCCTAAACCTGCCCGACTCTTTCTCAAATAGGATAGGGTATGAGTCTTGCAAATGAAACCCGGCTCTACCTTGTGGCCCGACTCGATTGAGCCCTAATGGGCCAAGCCCAGCCCAGCCCAGCCCTAAAGTTAATTATCTATTATTTTTTTATCAGTATCTTTCTATCAGTGTATCAGTCATTCTGTCTTCTTCACAACCGCTATCTCACTCTTTCCACTCACTTCTCCGAGCTCCAGCCTTCTTTCATTGAGCTTCAAACCTCCTCCAATGGCGTCCTCTGCAACCCTAATCAACCGAATCCTCACCTCAAACACGATCCCCTCCTCGATTCGTTGGTTCTCCTCCACTCTCTACTAGATTGTGAAGCCACCGCCACAGTGATCTCATGACGACAGGCTTGACAACCTGCACCGCTCCAATCTGTTCATCGAAGAAGACGACGAAGCTCTCTACCCCTTTGAACCCGACCATCGCATCTGGTAATTACCTTCATTTGTCAGAATGATCAGTTTTCTATTTCTTCATAGATCTGATCTTCAATAATCATCTGTATTAAAGTTGGAGATTGATGCAGAGACTTGGGATGAAATTATCCTTAATTATTACTTTTTTCCTGTATTGTAGCTTGTAGACTTTTTTGATGGCAGATAATTTAGTAAGTTTTCCAAGTTCAGTATGATCCGATGGGAAAGCTACGATCTATAAAGCAATATCAGATCATTAATCTAAAAAGTGAACTTGGAAAACACTACGATCAGGTATTCTGATCATAAAGCTATAATCATTAATATATAACGCATTATCATTAATCTATAGAGCACTACGATATTTAATTATCTTCTTGATCAGGTATTCTACTATATGACCAGTGAACTTGGATTCTTGCAACTTTGCAAGTAGATTAATTATTATGCAATATGTTTTAGTAAGAATATTTATGCTTCATCTGTCATTGCAAGTGGAAAGCTTCAGTCGTCTATATCAAATTCGGGAAAAAGTTGTCTGGCCAAAGAAGATAATCAATTTGTGGAATGATACTTTTTATCTCCAGAGTTAGTTCAGCGAATAGGCCATGGTTTCACTTGATGTAATTGATATCAGACTATGTTCTTACGTTTGAGAATTTTTTTTTTCCTTCCAGTTTCAGTTTTTTTTTTTTTTTTAAAAAAATTTTCAGTTTGAGTTTATGTGTAAAAACTGAAGGAAAAAAAATTGTGTATGTGAAGGCCCGGCCCGACCCTATCCGAAAGGGCTGGCCCAGCCCTACCCTTTTGACCCTTGCAAGATGGGCCTAAAGGGCAGGTAAGGGTCTTAAAATTGAAGTCTCAGCCCGGCCTTCAATTTCGTTAACTTTGACCAAGCCCGACTCGGCCCTATCCTAAGCCTTAAAATTTAGGGTAGGGCTGGCCCTAACCCTGCCCATGATGACCCCTAAATCCGCTGGTCTCGAATTTGTCGTTTCTTTTTTCTTTTATTTTTGGTTACTTTGATGTCCGGCAAGTATTTGCCTAATTATCTAATGTAGATGTCAAATGATGTTTTGTATGGCTATGGATTTTAGATAGTGGATAGACCTGTCAATAGACCGAATTTTGATCCAAATCCACTCCAAATCGGTGGTTATTAGGCTGGTTTGGATTGAAAATTTCATCTGTTGATCTGGTAATGGTCAAGGTCCGTTAATCCGTTTATTTAACAAACCAAATACGGATTTAGGCTGATCCGATCCGTTAACAATCCGGTTCATTTTTATAATAATTAAATGCCTTATTTTTTTTATCAATACAATATTTTGGTTATCTTAGTGTATTGTTCTAAAGGGTATTTAGTTTTTCAAATCAACATTTACTGATACTCTTCATTTTGTTTCAAAGTTTTATTAAAGTTTTATGAGGTATCATGACAAAAATTAATATTATTATTTAAAATTTAAGAATATTCGTTATAATAAACGGATTGGATTAGTGGACTGAGTATTCGTTAATCAAACGGATACAGATTTGGATTGAGCTATCAATAATCCGTCGGGTTATCGGATTGGGTTGAATTTTATTGTTAGTAAACAAATTCATATTTAAGTTGATCCGCTGCAAACCCAATCTACTTAGGGCATCTCCAACCCTTTAGTCAAAACTCAAAAGCCATAGCCATTTCATAAATTTGACACTCTTATAATGTCAATACTATTCATTCAGATTTTGCATCTCCAACCATCTTTAAACAAAAGTCACAACATAATCTCAATAGACCATGGGGCCCACTCCTCTCCCTTCTTCTCTATTTTGACTTTCATTCTACAAAACTTAGTCAAAATGACTGAGCTTTTTAACTCAGGGGTCATTTAGACTGCCTTTTCTATTGAGTTGGAGATGCTGGACTTAGATTGGGGATGCCAAAATGACTTTTGACACTAGAGTTGGAGATGCCCTTGCAAGTCTAAGAGCAAGTTCACTCGTGGGTCACCAGGTCACCTACTATTCACTGATTTTTATGTGTATTTTCACTCTTTGGGTCACGAGCATAGTGTATTTTTTGCCCTAAGTCTCCCTATGTCCCCCCGGGTCACCCCGGTGACCTGCAACTTTATCTGGTGACCCGGATCTTATTGGAAACTATGCCCGTGATCTAGAGAATTGAAATAAACACTAAAAATTAGTGAATAGTATGTGACATGGTGATCCAATGGGTGAACTTGCTCTAATTGTTGAGCTCTTGTGTACGTTTAGATATTTTATGTTATTGTGTTCTCGGGTCTAATTGTTGAGCTCTTGTGTACGTTTAGATATGTTATGTTATTGTGTTCTCGGGTTATAATTATTTGATCAACTTCCAAGCTTTCGGTTGCAAATCTCGTGATGTCTCTTTGTCACGTGCAGGTTTGGTTTGTGGTGGGGACGACACAAGTTTTTCCCTCTTCTGAAGGGTCTGCACCGAAGTTTTTTTTTTTTTTTTTTGAAATAAACGTTCATTACATTAGATGACCAGCCAAAAAGCCAGAGTCTAACATACACTTAAAGACAGAAAAATGGTGAGGTAACAACTAAGCTCCTATCTAAGCAATGTAAACTCATTACAAGTCAAATTGAGTCTGCTTTAAAGCGAACCCATAGATAAAGACCAACTCCATGTCTTCTGAAGAAAAATCATCTTCTAGCCCTCCATCCGTCAGGCACGCAATTGTGGTACGAATAGAAAGTTATTTCCCAGCAAACAAATAGGAGTCAATTCTTCATCCATAAGCCGCTTTCTCCAGTCCAACTCGAGATAATTACCAATTCCGTAGAACCATGATCTGAATTATGACTAACACTTGACAGACCATAAAGGCCCAACTTCGCCCAAGTAGGTCAAAATCTCGGGCCAGGCGAGCTCAAAGCACTAAGTGATAAATGAGGGTGTCAAGGCACCCTCCAACTTGGTCCAATTCTGCAAAGAATCAGACCTACTCAAATGGGCCCAAAAGAGATTAAGCCCACATGGTCTAGGCCCAGAGGCCCAAATCTAGACAGTGGCTAGAGCACCACTCTCCTGTTGCCCACCTATTGCCTTTGCCAAGCCCTTTGGCGGCCGACCCTTCCAGCTTCCCATGGTGAACCCACGCCTATCCACCACCAACCACACCCAACGTGAGTCCAAAACTACAAGAACTCCGTTCAGATGCCGCCCAAGTTCGACTCCGATCCTTGAGCTTGTTGCAAGGTCATCAACCGATCAGAAGCCGACCAACCCCACCTCACTCCTAGATCGAAAAAATCCTTTGATTCGAGATCAAATCTATCTCCACCCCTGAGGAGAAACCCAGAGACGGAAGTGTACTGCCTGGCCGAGATTAACGCCGAACTTTTGCGCCGCCGTCCACTTGAACAACTTCCTCTCTCAATCAGAACTCGCTCCCTCTCCAGACTCACCGGTCACCTGTGTTGCCACGACCCACGTCGAGAATCCTCGCCGTTGCTTGAATAGATAGCAACCGGAAAAGGCTTCCGTCGCGGCCCTCTGCTAAACCCTAGGGTTTCTCTACCTCGTATCTTTCGGTTTGCACCTAAGTTGAATAAAGGCTTGTTTACTGTTTGTTTGTTAATTAGTGTTGTTCTAATTTCAATGTCTTTCGTTTTTGTAATATTAGACTGGTTTTTTTTTTTTTTTTAATGACAGATTGGTTTTGAGTATTTGTTTGTAATATTGTGTTTGTTAAATGAAAATATTTCTATCGTTGCCAAAAAAAAAGGTAGTGAGGAGATACAACTCCTCCTTACAATTTGTCTATTCCCTTGAATCTAGGGATGACATAAAAACTAATAGGTATGGGTACTCGTGGGTACCCGCTCTATTTGGGTATAAGTACCATTAGATTACTCATAGGTAAATGGGTAAATGGGTGTTAGATAACCCGCTCGGGTATGGGTATTTCCGCTGGTACCCATATCCATAAAACTTATTCAAATTTTTTTTTTTTTTTTTATCAAAACTTCCTACAGATTTATTTTTATTATTATTTTTCTTTAATCAAAATTTCCTACATAATTAAGTTCATGATTAAAAAAAAAAAAGGATGAAAAAGAAAGAAACTTTTTCACGTCTGGCTATCAATCCCACATTTTTATCTTCTCAAATTAGATTATCAATAACCAATTTCAGATCTCCATCTTCTCAAATTTGATTACCAGTACAACAGGCCCCTTCCTTCCTCCCTTAATTTCGAATTGAGCTCCTGATTTCCGTCGTTGATGGACAACACTCTTCCTTCCTCCTTTGATTTCGAATTGAGATCCCGATCTTCATCGTCTACAGCTTCAACGCAGTCAACGTCACAGAAGCCGGCGATGGGAGGCTTGTCGTGTTTGTTCTCGTCTCCGATGGTGAAGCATGCTTCGTCCTCTTCAAGCTTTTTGGGTGAATGAGGTTAGGAATTGGGATCGAGATGAAGAACTGAAGGAACTAACGTCGGTTTTCCTAGAGAAAAAAAGTAGGGGGTTTTTTTTTTTTTTTTTTTTTTTTCTGAGAAAAAAATTAAAGAAAGTAGATGGGTAGATGGGTACTCATTTACCCGATGGGTGGGTATGGAAATACCCGCGAAAAATTAAACCGGGTATGGGTTTCATGGGTAGTACCCATTTTGATTGCTGGGTGGGTATATTTCCCGCGGTTATTACCCAATGAAAAAAATGCCAACTTGACTTGAATCAAAGACAGGTAATGCTAGCAAGCATGTTTATTTGAAAATAAATGAGAATATGGCACATATAACTTGTTAAACTAACCAAGCATAATGTCATGACAGATTTTGTCAGTTAGCTTACTTGGTGATCTTTGGTCTTGTCCCTTGTCTTGTTTATAATTTTTGCATTTTCTTTCACCCATACAGATGACTTTGTGTGTCTGTCAATTACGTTGTGAATTACGCAACGAATTCGTTTTTCTTTGCTTTTTGTCAATCCCTTGTCTTGTAGTAAGCACTAGATATCCAAAGCAACCTACATTATAAAATCAAACCCAGAAAGTTAATGAAATTGCACCGTACATGTTTAATATAAAACAACAGCTCCAGCACTCTGCTTCAGACAGAGATATTAGTTTAATTAATTTATAATGAATGGGTAACAGGTGGTGGAGTGCTTTTCTTGTATTGTTTTCCATTGTTTATTTAACTCAGCATTAATAAACAACGGATTGAGAGATGTCAATTCATCTGCTTAATTTGTTTGTAACTTTGTATATTGAACTCCAAAACCAGAAGTTGTGAAACTAGCGGCGTAAAACATATAAAACCAGACGCGAATGAAGTAATGAATTTAAATGAATTCATGTCCCTAACTACCAACTCTACTTGACAAAAACTTATAAAAAAAAAACTCTACCTGACAAAAAAAAAAAACAAGTCACAAATTAAGCTAAGCCCCATGCAGTGAAATTAATCTGAACCCTAGTGTATATAAATTTTTTTTTAAATTTTTTTTTTTGAAAGGGGGTTGAAACCCAGCCTAGTTGGAGGGAGGCTCAGTCATACGCCCGGTTCCATTTATTATATTAATAGTAGTACTTTGCGTCGTTGCGACTATTGTCGCCATACTAACTAATTTGTTCACTCTACATTATCTTCTCACCCTACAAATATTTTTTTAATTTCATATTTATTTTGTTCACCCATTTGTAGTACCCAAAATACCATTTTCCAATATAGGATTTAACTCGAAATCTTTTTCTATTTGGCTTCCTCAGTGTCTCTCTCAGTTGTTTTTGACTTCCTCCTGCCCTTTTCCAATATAGGATTTAACTCGAAATCTTTTTCTATTTGGCTTCCTCAGTGTCTCTCTCAGTTGTTTTTGACTTCCTCCTCGTCTTTCTTAGTCAATCAATCTCACCGGGTTTAACGATGAATGAAAATATTAAAAATGAAGTTTCAGTATGTATTCTGTAGGGGTAATAAGAAAAATTAATTGTAATTTTAAGTACGTATTCTGCATGGATAATAAGAATAATGATTGTAATTTTTAATCTAATATTGTCCTTTATTGTAATTTCATATTAAGATATTTTAGTATTTTAATAAATCAGAAACTTGTAGGGTGAATAAAGTAGTTATTAGGGTGGCAATAGCCGCAGAATACGTCTGCATCAAACTTGTAGGGTAAATTTGACTATTTTTAAGTCAAATTTTAGCCAAAGTAGCTAAAAAGTCAATTTGGCTAGCCACCTTAGAAATACTTCTGCATCAATGCGCTCTATTTTAGCTAGTTTTGAATTTTTATTATTTTTTAAATAAAGATTAAATAGTTTATATGTATTTATAAATTACAGAAAATAATTTAAAATGAATGTTTAAATTATAGAGAGCATTTGATCAAAAAAAAAAAAAGAAGTTGTGAAACTAGCGGCGTAAAACATATAAAACCAGACGCGAATGAAGTAATGAATTTAAATGAATTCATGTCCCTAACTACCAACTCTACTTGACAAAAACTTATAAAAAAAAAACTCTACCTGACAAAAAAAAAAAACAAGTCACAAATTAAGCTAAGCCCCATGCAGTGAAATTAATCTGAACCCTAGTGTATATAAATTTTTTTTTAAATTTTTTTTTTGAAAGGGGGTTGAAACCCAGCCTAGTTGGAGGGAGGCTCAGTCATACGCCCGGTTCCATTTATTATATTAATAGTAGTACTTTGCGTCGTTGCGACTATTGTCACCATACTAACTAATTTGTTCACTCTACATTATCTTCTCACCCTACAAATATTTTTTTAATTTCATATTTATTTTGTTCACCCATTTGTAGTACCCAAAATACCATTTTCCAATATAGGATTTAACTCGAAATCTTTTTCTATTTGGCTTCCTCAGTGTCTCTCTCAGTTGTTTTTGACTTCCTCCTCGTCTTTCTTAGTCAATCAATCTCACCGGGTTTAACGATGAATGAAAATATTAAAAATGAAGTTTCAATATGTATTCTGTAGGGGTAATAAGAAAAATTAATTGTAATTTTAAGTACGTATTCTGCATGGATAATAAGAATAATGATTGTAATTTTTAATCTAATATTGTCCTTTATTGTAATTTCATATTAAGATATTTTAGTATTTTAATAAATCAGAAACTTGTAGGGTGAATAAAGTAGTTGTTAGGGTGGCAATAGCCGCAGAATACGTCTGCATCAAACTTGTAGGGTAAATTTGACTATTTTTAAGTCAAATTTTAGCCAAAGTAGCTAAAAAGTCAATTTGGCTAGCCACCTTAGAAATACTTCTGCATCAATGCGCTCTATTTTAGCTAGTTTTGAATTTTTATTATTTTTTAAATAAAGATTAAATAGTTTATATGTATTTATAAATTACAGAAAATAATTTAAAATGAATGTTTAAATTATAGAGAGCATTTGATCAAAAAAAAAAAATTATAGAGAGCCTTATCTCTCTCTCTCTCTCTCTCTCTCTCTCTCTCTATATATATATATATATATATATATATATATATCAGTATTAATTAAGCAAACAACCCTTAAGGTTAAATTTTCAAAATACATGAAATTGCCCTTCTTTTATTAAATTTTAAAATCTGTAGTTTAATGTATATAGGCTATAATAGTAACTTAATAAGTATAAAAAACAGAAAATGAAAAAAAAAAAAAAAACACAACGTGCGAGGCTGAGAGCAGTTCTTTCCCAACTGCATTAGAACTGCAATTGCAGTTTGAAAAGAGTATTCTTATTTGAAAACAAAAAAAAATCAGATTAATATTACATAAATATATAACAAAAAGAAAAAGCAAATTGACACACGCGTTAGCGTGTGTTAAGAGGCTAGTAAACAGTGAAATGAACAGGGCTTATGAACAGTATAGGACATTTAGTATATAGTAAATTTCATGATTTTTGAGATAAGGGGGTTGAAACCCAGCCTAGTTGGAGGGAGGCTCAGTCATACGCCCGGTTCCATTTATTATATTAATAGTAGTACTTTGCGTCGTTGCGACTATTGTCACCATACTAACTAATTTGTTCACTCTACATTATCTTCTCACCCTACAAATATTTTTTTAATTTCATATTTATTTTGTTCACCCATTTGTAGTACCCAAAATACCATTTTCCAATATAGGATTTAACTCGAAATCTTTTTCTATTTGGCTTCCTCAGTGTCTCTCTCAGTTGTTTTTGACTTCCTCCTCGTCTTTCTTAGTCAATCAATCTCACCGGGTTTAACGATGAATGAAAATATTAAAAATGAAGTTTCAGTATGTATTCTGTAGGGGTAATAAGAAAAATTAATTGTAATTTTAAGTACGTATTCTGCATGGATAATAAGAATAATGATTGTAATTTTTAATCTAATATTGTCCTTTATTGTAATTTCATATTAAGATATTTTAGTATTTTAATAAATCAGAAACTTGTAGGGTGAATAAAGTAGTTATTAGGGTGGCAATAGCCGCAGAATACGTCTGCATCAAACTTGTAGGGTAAATTTGACTATTTTTAAGTCAAATTTTAGCCAAAGTAGCTAAAAAGTCAATTTGGCTAGCCACCTTAGAAATACTTCTGCATCAATGCGCTCTATTTTAGCTAGTTTTGAATTTTTATTATTTTTTAAATAAAGATTAAATAGTTTATATGTATTTATAAATTACAGAAAATAATTTAAAATGAATGTTTAAATTATAGAGAGCATTTGATCAAAAAAAAAAAAGCCTTATCTCTCTCTCTCTCTCTCTCTCTCTCTCTCTCTATATATATATATATATATATATATATATATATCAGTATTAATTAAGCAAACAACCCTTAAGGTTAAATTTTCAAAATACATGAAATTGCCCTTCTTTTATTAAATTTTAAAATCTGTAGTTTAATGTATATAGGCTATAATAGTAACTTAATAAGTATAAAAAACAGAAAATGAAAAAAAAAAAAAAACACAACGTGCGAGGCTGAGAGCAGTTCTTTCCCAACTGCATTAGAACTGCAATTGCAGTTTGAAAAGAGTATTCTTATTTGAAAACAAAAAAAAATCAGATTAATATTACATAAATATATAACAAAAAGAAAAAACAAATTGACACACGCGTTAGCGTGTGTTAAGAGGCGCTAGTATTTATTTATTTATTTAAGAGTGAGATAGTTAAAAGTTATAATAGAGAGCCACTTAGAAGTTTAGTGCAGTTGCTAAAATAGATAACAAGCTAAACATGTTCTCCAAAATAGCTAAATAGTCAAAATAGAGAGTATGCTAAAGATGTTTTGAAATTTTACTCAAAAAAAAAAAATTCATGAAAAGCGAAAGAAATAAGAAGAGTTAGAGGGGTCAATAAAGACTTTATAAACATGATAAGCAAAAAAAATTTAAGATATCTATAACAATAAAGCTATGGTCAAGAGGATCATTAACCCTCCTCGACCCTAGCTAGCTACGCCCTTCGAGTCAAAACCAATTACCATGATCAAATTAAGCCACAGAACATCAGCTTTTGAATTCGATGATGGTGGTGCTATAAGCCAAGCTGAGCTAGTAAAACAATTTGGAGTTCCAATAGTAAACTTGAAGTAGTCTTCGGGGTACGTCTAGCAATCTAATATCACATCGATGAAGTTGCATTTTTGGCTCTACTGATCTGTGTGAAGTTGTGTAAAACTATATATATTTTCAAAGTATCATTGTATTGGACTAAGCAACACAAATATAATGTATCCAAAAAGAAATATTTTGTGCTAAAAGCGGACACGCATTATAATTATAATATAGTTAAGCACCAATGTCTAGAACAAAAAATATCAATGCTTTGTATTAACAAGAACTGCTGTTTGCACTAGAATTACAAATGCATCAAAACTGAAAACGTGAGTATTAGTTTTTTTAGTACTAATGTTTGCGTTACAGTACTGGAAGTATATATATTTTGATTCTGCTAAAGTCCTAATTAATGCTTATAGCGCAGATCAGGCCATAGCGCAGACCCAATGCCTAATTGGTTATTGTGTTGCAATAACGTTGGTAAATACACCCACTAAACTAGCAAAACCTAGGGTTTTGAGTATAGAGAGCGACGGCGACAGCTTGCTCCTCATCGTCGGTCTAGTAGAGACGTGATCTATCGTCGTCAAGCGAGTTTCAGAGGTGAGGCAGGGAAAGTCGGTTTTGCGGCTTGGAGCGGGTTTCTTTTTTGCGGTTTGCGGAGGAGCAGCCAGCGGATTTGTAGTGGCGATTAAACTAGGTGAGGTCTGTGTAGCGGCGGTGAGCGAGGATTGGCTGAATAGGAGGCCTCTGTTGTTGCGGCAGCAATTGGGGTTGAGATCAGAGATCCTAATCGGTCTCTCGATTTTGGTCGTTTGGGTTTTGTTGTTCTTCTCTCCCAATTCCAACACCGATCAGGTTGATGCTGATCTGTGCTCGGTTGCTAAGAGGAGGTGGCGTTGATGCTGCGTTGGAGGGGACGTCCGCCAGAATCTATGGCGGCGGCAGCGATGATTGGCAGAGGCAGATTAAAGTCTGCTATGATGTTGTTTTTGGTACCCTTGGTCCTGGGCCTGGGCCTGGGACAGAGTCTTTTGGGCTTGGTCTTAATCTTTAGGCTAGTTTGGTTTGTTAAGAGGTCTGACCCTTTTACAGGGCAGGAGCCTATAGATGTCTAGTTGTTTTATTTGCATCTATGTCCATGCTTGTAAGAATGTCTCTATGAGTCTTGTGGAATTACTTAGCTTTAGTGTACCACAATTGCGTGCTTGACGTTTAAGGTTAGGTAAAATAAACTGCCTACAAGGCGAGGTATTGTTATTTGCATAGACTACTTTGAGCAGAAATGTATTATTAGAGTAGTCTTCTGTACTATTCTTAATCTATGAACCGGGGCATACTACTAGTATGTTTCCATAATTAATGCTTCGCAATTAAAGTATCAAAGTTTTTTCCAATGTCACATCAAAAAGTTTTTTTTTTCAATGAGTTGCAGTGAAAGTGTGAATATTTTCACTGAATGAACAACCACGTCACATCATCTTTATGATAATTTTCCTGATAAGAAATATAGATATGGTTTACCTATATTATTAGTATGAAAGTTAAATCAGTAACAAAATGTTGTAAAATTATGGTACGTTAATATTTTTTATACATGTCTTATTTTCATATATTTTTCATACATGTCATATTTTATGAAAATTTGAAAATAGGACATGTATGAATATTTACACTCAAGGGACAACAGCGTCACATCATCTTATTAATTTTTTTGTTTCCTTCTCACCGTAATTCGTGATTTTCGTCTAAAAAATATTCTTTAATTGGATATGTTACATAAGGATATTTATAGAAAGAGAAATGACTTAAATAAGTAAATATAATAACTGAAATTAAAATGTAGGGTGTAATGAGCAAGTAGGGTGAACAAAGAAAATGGTAGGATGACAATAGCCGCACCTAACCACATATTGTTAATATGGAAGTTAAATCAGTAATAAAATGAGGTAAAGTTATAGTACGTTAATATTTCTTATATGTCCTATTTTATATAATATTACCACTCTGAAGACTCATATAGTAACTAGAAAAAAAATCTTCATCAAGATAAATAAGATCCTCGTAAGAATAAAATATGTTCTCATTTTTAAGTAATTAAGTTTTAAAATTAGTAGTTATATGTATGTCATATATTAACATATTGTAGAATTTCTAAGCAAATGTGACTTTTACATTATAATATAAAAAAAGTATTCCCAAGTAATTTGAAATTTCCAAGGAATGACCCATAACTCCATGCATGAGATGTATGATGAAAATGGGAAATAATTAAGTTGAAAGTTCAATCCATAATTAAACTAATTACCAACTACATTGGCCCATGAAATTAAATTTGTACCAGTACAACCGTACAAATGTTTGGTGGGCTGAGAGGTGTCGTGCCCTTTCCAATAAACAACAAGATGTGTTTAATTTAAGGTCCACACCCATTGTATACTTTGAGTGAATTACTCATTGAGATTTGTCTGGGCTTTAGCATGTGCCCTGTTAAGGTCAACGCCCAAACACACGAACCCATTCACAATATGTTAAGAGTTTCTTGACACATACCTAAGCCCATAACAAAGATAGATTCCCTCTTTCATAGCTGAAACTAAGCAAGTTCAGGTCCTAACTAATTTTTCTTAAAAAAAAAAAGGAAAAAACTTGGCTGACCAGCCCTGGTCAGGATGGGCTGACCACAACCACTAATAATCTGACACCTGTGTATTTTTTTTGGCCTCTCTTCTCCTCCTTCAGTTCTTCCTCCTCTGTTCTCCTTCCTCTTCTCCACTCCCATGGCTGCCCATCGACTCTGCTTCGATCTCAGGTAGTGCTTCTGGTACTTCAGAAGGCAATGACTGCATTTTAGCAATATTAGAATGCTTTTGATGTAAACTCTCCAGCGGTATCAAGCCTTATAGACATGATAGGGTGATCAGGGTGGTGGGCCCTTAAACGTATAATATGTGCTAGGAGTTTTGCAAATGCAGCATTTCTTGTGGACAATAAAACGATATGTGACCAGCGTGTCGAAGTATCCACCAAAATCATAAAGTACTTGAATGTTCCGCATTCTGGATGGATATGTTCACATATATCTCCTTACATCCTTTGTAAGAATGGAATGTTTCATTTTGTATCTTTAGTATAGGAAGGTCTCGATCCTGTTTTTGCTAAAGAGCAGGCTTTGCAAAACGAGTGATGTGCCTTTGAAATAGTCAATGAGGCATAATGGGAGGGAGGTAGTGCTTCTGGTACTTCAGAAGGCAATGACTGCATTTTAGCAATATTAGAATGCTTTTGATGTAAACTCTCCAGCGGTATCAAGCCTTATAGACATGATAGGGTGATCAGGGTGGTGGGCCCTTAAACGTATAATATGTGCTAGGAGTTTTGCAAATGCAGCATTTCTTGTGGACAATAAAACGATATGTGACCAGCGTGTCGAAGTATCCACCAAAATCATAAAGTACTTGAATGTTCCGCATTCTGGATGGATATGTTCACATATATCTCCTTACATCCTTTGTAAGAATGGAATGTTTCATTTTGTATCTTTAGTATAGGAAGGTCTCGATCCTGTTTTTGCTAAAGAGCAGGCTTTGCAAAACGAGTGATGTGCCTTTGAAATAGTCAATGAGGCATAATGGGAGGGAGGTAGTGCTTCTGGTACTTCAGAAGGCAATGACTGCATTTTAGCAATATTAGAATGCTTTTGATGTAAACTCTCCAGCGGTATCAAGCCTTATAGACATGATAGGGTGATCAGGGTGGTGGGCCCTTAAACGTATAATATGTGCTAGGAGTTTTGCAAATGCAGCATTTCTTGTGGACAATAAAACGATATGTGACCAGCGTGTCGAAGTATCCACCAAAATCATAAAGTACTTGAATGTTCCGCATTCTGGATGGATATGTTCACATATATCTCCTTACATCCTTTGTAAGAATGGAATGTTTCATTTTGTATCTTTAGTATAGGAAGGTCTCGATCCTGTTTTTGCTAAAGAGCAGGCTTTGCAAAACGAGTGATGTGCCTTTGAAATAGTCAATGAGGCATAATGGGAGGGAGGTAGTGCTTCTGGTACTTCAGAAGGCAATGACTGCATTTTAGCAATATTAGAATGCTTTTGATGTAAACTCTCCAGCGGTATCAAGCCTTATAGACATGATAGGGTGATCAGGGTGGTGGGCCCTTAAACGTATAATATGTGCTAGGAGTTTTGCAAATGCAGCATTTCTTGTGGACAATAAAACGATATGTGACCAGCGTGTCGAAGTATCCACCAAAATCATAAAGTACTTGAATGTTCCGCATTCTGGATGGATATGTTCACATATATCTCCTTACATCCTTTGTAAGAATGGAATGTTTCATTTTGTATCTTTAGTATAGGAAGGTCTCGATCCTGTTTTTGCTAAAGAGCAGGCTTTGCAAAACGAGTGATGTGCCTTTGAAATAGTCAATGAGGCATAATGGGAGGGAGGTAGTGCTTCTGGTACTTCAGAAGGCAATGACTGCATTTTAGCAATATTAGAATGCTTTTGATGTAAACTCTCCAGCGGTATCAAGCCTTATAGACATGATAGGGTGATCAGGGTGGTGGGCCCTTAAACGTATAATATGTGCTAGGAGTTTTGCAAATGCAGCATTTCTTGTGGACAATAAAACGATATGTGACCAGCGTGTCGAAGTATCCACCAAAATCATAAAGTACTTGAATGTTCCGCATTCTGGATGGATATGTTCACATATATCTCCTTACATCCTTTGTAAGAATGGAATGTTTCATTTTGTATCTTTAGTATAGGAAGGTCTCGATCCTGTTTTTGCTAAAGAGCAGGCTTTGCAAAACGAGTGATGTGCCTTTGAAATAGTCAATGAGGCATAATGGGAGGGAGGTAGTGCTTCTGGTACTTCAGAAGGCAATGACTGCATTTTAGCAATATTAGAATGCTTTTGATGTAAACTCTCCAGCGGTATCAAGCCTTATAGACATGATAGGGTGATCAGGGTGGTGGGCCCTTAAACGTATAATATGTGCTAGGAGTTTTGCAAATGCAGCATTTCTTGTGGACAATAAAACGATATGTGACCAGCGTGTCGAAGTATCCACCAAAATCATAAAGTACTTGAATGTTCCGCATTCTGGATGGATATGTTCACATATATCTCCTTACATCCTTTGTAAGAATGGAATGTTTCATTTTGTATCTTTAGTATAGGAAGGTCTCGATCCTGTTTTTGCTAAAGAGCAGGCTTTGCAAAACGAGTGATGTGCCTTTGAAATAGTCAATGAGGCATAATGGGAGGGAGGTAGTGCTTCTGGTACTTCAGAAGGCAATGACTGCATTTTAGCAATATTAGAATGCTTTTGATGTAAACTCTCCAGCGGTATCAAGCCTTATAGACATGATAGGGTGATCAGGGTGGTGGGCCCTTAAACGTATAATATGTGCTAGGAGTTTTGCAAATGCAGCATTTCTTGTGGACAATAAAACGATATGTGACCAGCGTGTCGAAGTATCCACCAAAATCATAAAGTACTTGAATGTTCCGCATTCTGGATGGATATGTTCACATATATCTCCTTACATCCTTTGTAAGAATGGAATGTTTCATTTTGTATCTTTAGTATAGGAAGGTCTCGATCCTGTTTTTGCTAAAGAGCAGGCTTTGCAAAACGAGTGATGTGCCTTTGAAATAGTCAATGAGGCATAATGGGAGGGAGGTAGTGCTTCTAGTACTTCAGAAAACAATAACTGCATTTGAGCAATACTAGAATGCTTTTGATGTAAACTCTCCAGCGGTATCAAGCCTTATAGACATGATAGGGTGATCAGGGTGGTGGGCCCTTAAACGTATAATATGTGCTAGGAGTTTTGCAAATGCAGCATTTCTTGTGGACAATAAAATGACATGTGACCAGCTTGTCGAAGTATCCACCAAAATCATAAAGTACTTGAATGTTCCGCATTCTGGATGGATATGTCCACATATATCTCCTTACATCCTTTGTAAGAATGGAATGTTTCATTTTGTATCTTTAGTATAGGAAGGTCTCGATCCTGTTTTTGCTAAAGAGCAGGCTTTGCAAAACGAGTGATGTGCCTTTGAAATAGTCAATGAGGCATAATGGGAGGGAGGTAGTGCTTCTAGTACTTCAGAAAACAATAACTGCATTTGAGCAATACTAGAATGCTTTTGATGTAAACTCTCCAGCGGTATCAAGCCTTATAGACATGATAGGGTGATCAGGGTGGTGGGCCCTTAAACGTATAATATGTGCTAGGAGTTTTGCAAATGCAGCATTTCTTGTGGACAATAAAATGACATGTGACCAGCTTGTCGAAGTATCCACCAAAATCATAAAGTACTTGAATGTTCCGCATTCTGGATGGATATGTCCACATATATCTCCTTACATCCTTTGTAAGAATGGAATGTTTCATTTTGTATCTTTAGTATAGGAAGGTCTCGATCCTGTTTTTGCTAAAGAGCAGCTTTGCAAATAGAGTGATGTGCCTTTGAAATAGTCAATAAGACATAATGGGAGGGAGGTAGTGCTTCTGGTACTTCAGAAGGCAATGGCTACATTTGAGCAGTACTAGGACCGACACCTTACAGTGTGGCGGATTTTTGTCCCACTTTATTTTTCACTCGAAAGAAGAGATGTCCGTGTGATTTCTTTAAAATACGGATTGTCATGTCACGACCGGAGTGACCTAGGCGGTCATGCCAAAGCCTGTATGAGTCAGTGTCCCATATTTCATTGTTGGTGACAGTATAGGATTCAATGATCCGAATCGTAGTGAGGTACAGTCTACTAGATTGACTCATAAGTTTCTCTAAAATGTGTTTCCTTCCACATTCATTAGAGTTAATATCAAGGTATTCAGTTCCATTCTCACAGTGTGTTTCTACTGGATAACCGTTGACACAAATATCTTTGAAACTTAACAAGGTTCGATTAGCTCTTGGTGCATACAGAGCGTTTTTGACTTTAAATATATCTAAAATTCTTTAGAGTATTTCTATTTTAGTAGAATGATAATCTTTTCATTCTAATAATTTTTTTCTCTAGATGTATTGTTTTACATCTTTATAGTGCTATTTCGAACCATGTAAATCTGTGTTGTAAATAAAAGTCGAATGAATTCATTGCTTTAGAATAAGATCCGAAATTTATTAATGAGCCAACGATAATCAAATCAAGGTTTTGTTCAGAAATCTAATTCATCAAACCATTATTGAAATAAACTTTAAGACCAAGTAATAGTCTAATTAAAAATGAGGCATTATGAGATAAAGCAGATCGGTCAAAATCTAGTCCATCCATTGACTGAGCAAGTTCCTTGTTGCCATTGAAGTATGCAATTGTGAGGTTCATGGCTTCCTTTTTCCATATAGTGAGCCTCTTGTTCTTTAAACTCCCTATATCTTTTATAAGTGGCTGCAACTATGTTGCTTACTTGGTAGTTCTTGTACTAATGCACAATGACTCCACACCTATAACATGGTTCATTGCCAACTCTATTCTGTTTGACTGAAGGGTTCTTTGGTGCCCTTTGCACCTTGTTTCCATGACCACTAGGGCCAGCACCACCATCTCTACTCTATACATTGGGAGGGCCTCTACGGTCCATACCACGACCCCTACGTCCCTTGCCATGTGGTGCATTGTTGCCACGTGGGTAGGGATCAGCAAGTCCAACCCCTTTTGCATTTGGGTTCTTTCCACCTTTCACTTTGCCATAATTAGCCTCAAGAATTTTCTTTGTCCCAACAGGCCTGCCATTGTTGTTCAAAAGAACCTCATTATGCCCCTCAGCCACTTGCAGTAAATTGATCAGCTTATTGAATGTTGTGATTCTTTTGTTGTCATACTCCAACGTATACTGGTTCGCTAGTATAATTGCTGAAGTAGGAAAAGTAGAAAGAGTCTTCTGGATTATAACATCTTTTGTGAGTTCCTTTCCACAGAAATTTAGACGTGCCTTGAGGCGCAACATATCCTTGTTGAAGTCATTTATAGTCAAGCAAGCAGATTTCATTCCGCAATAACTGCATTTGAGCAATACTAGAATGCTTTTGATGTAAACTCTCCAGCGGTATCAAGCCTTATAGACATGATAGGGTGATCAGGGTGGTTGGCCCTTAAACGTATAATATGTGTTAGGAGTTTTGCAAATGCAGCATTTCTTGTGGACAATAAAATGACATGTGACCAGCTTGTCGAAGTATCCACCAAAATCATAAAGTACTTGAATGTTCCGCATTCTGGATGGATATGTCCACATATATCTCCTTACATCCTTTGTAAGAATGGAATGTTTCATTTTGTATCTTTAGTATAGGAAGGTCTCGATCCTGTTTTTGCTAAAGAGCAGGCTTTGCAAAACGAGTGATGTGCTTTTGAAATAGTCAATGAGGCATAATGGGAGGGAGGTAGTGCTTCTAGTACTTCAGAAAACAATAACTGTCTTTGAAACTTAACAAGGTTCGATTAGCTCTTGGTGCATACAGAGCGTTTTTGACTTTAAATATATCTAAAATTCTTTAGAGTATTTCTATTTTAGTAGAATGATAATCTTTTCATTCTAATAATTTTTTTCTCTAGATGTATTGTTTTACATCTTTATAGTGCTATTTCGAACCATGTAAATCTGTGTTGTAAATAAAAGTCGAATGAATTCATTGCTTTAGAATAAGATCTGAAATTTATTAATGAGCCAACGATAATCAAATCAAGGTTTTGTTCAGAAATCTAATTCATCAAACCATTATTGAAATAAACTTTAAGACCAAGTAATAGTCTAATTAAAAATGAGGCATTATGAGATAAAGCAGATCGGTCAAAATCTAGTCCATCCATTGACTGAGCAAGTTCCTTGTTGCCATTGAAGTATGCAATTGTGAGGTTCATGGCTTCCTTTTTCCATATAGTGAGCCTCTTGTTCTTTAAACTCCCTATATCTTTTATAAGTGGCTGCAACTATGTTGCTTACTTGGTAGTTCTTGTACTAATGCACAATGACTCCACACCTATAGCATGGTTCATTGCCAACTCTATCCTGTTTGACTGAAGGGTTCTTTGGTGCCCTTTGCACCTTGTTTCCATGACCACTAGGGCCAGCACCACCATCTCTACTCTATACATTGGGAGGGCCTCCACGGTCCATACCACGACCCCTACGTCCCTTGCCATGTGGTGCATTGTTGCCACGTGGGTAGGGATCAGCAAGTCCAACCCCTTTTGCATTTGGGTTCTTTCCACCTTTCACTTTGCCATAATTAGCCTCAAGAATTTTCTTTGTCCCAACAGGCCTGCCATTGTTGTTCAAAAGAACCTCATTATGCCCCTCAGCCACTTGCAGTAAATTGATCAGCTTATTGAATGTTGTGATTCTTTTGTTGTCATACTCCAACGTATACTGGTTCGCTAGTATAATTGCTGAAGTAGGAAAAGTAGAAAGAGTCTTCTGGATTATAACATCTTTTGTGAGTTCATTTCCACAGAAATTTAGACGTGCCTTGAGGCGCAACATATCCTTGTTGAAGTCATTTATAGTCAAGCAAGCAGATTTCATTCCACTTAACGATTTGTTCTGGGAGTAAAGTGTCATGAATGTTCCCAAAACGTCCCTTAAGGGGGTCCCACAGTTCTTTAGGTGTCTTCAACTAAAGGTACTCCCAGCGTAGGCTAGAATCAATATGTCGCCTCAGAAACATTAAGGCATTTGCTTTCACCTTATTAGATAGTTCATCATCTTTGGGGTTGGTAATGGTGGTAGTGTAGTCTTTTGCCACAAAGGCAGTTTCTACATCGGAAACCCAACGGTGGTACTCAAGTCAGTCTGAGTCTAAAATGTCAAATTCAGATCGAGTTGGATCAGCCATCTACATAAACAAGAGAGAAGAAATAAATTATGCAGTCATAAAGACATCCACGTGAATTATTTTCCAAACATATGAATTAGATTTCAAGACCAAGATTTGTAATGGTCACGTTTTGTTTTCAATGCTATGTGAAAATACTTTATCACTGTAAGTGTGTGCGTATAATGCGCATGAATTTTCATTATCATGGCAAAGTGGATTGTATATGGTGCATGCTAAAAATAACCATAGCACATTTAAACATAGCATATATAAAAATAAACTTCATGGCATGCTCAAATTTCACATATATACAACAAATTATATACTACACATAATAATAGCAATAATATATCATGCATAAATTTAAATGTAAACAATAGCATAATACAAAGCATGCGCAGGCATAATTTATATAAGCGTAAATCAAATAAAAACATGCTCAAAATTTCATAATAAAAACATAAACAATAAAATATAAGGCATGCTTAAAAATAGTAAACATAAATGAAATAGACATGTTTTAGATTCCACGAGGACCACGAATATATATATCACATACATAATAAGTAATAATATAGCATAAAAAAATTCTAATTAGAAATAATTAAATATACCAGAGTATGAAACTAAAAAAGTAAAACAGAACATACTTGGTTTTGGAGAAAAGAAAACATACTTAGCGCACGCACGTGTTGATGCAGGCGTGCATAGCGATGTTTTTTGGGCTTGAGAAAACTGGGCCGTTTCCTCTCTTTTCAGTAGTGGGCCTTTTTTTTTTCTCTTTTTTTTGTTCTTTTTCTGGGCCGCAGGGCCTGTTTGTTTTTTTTCTTTTGTTGTTGGGCCGGGTCACATTTTTTTTTCTTCCTTCTTGTCTTCTTCCTTTTGGTACTCTCTTCTCCTTCTTTTTTTGGTTTGCAGATAGCCACAGTTGACTAGGCGAGGCGGTGGTTTGCTAGGTGAGGCTTCGCTGCAGGATTGTGGTGCGCCGGCGTGGGGATCTGCGCAGACGAGGGGTTGTGGGCATGCAGGGATTGCGGTGCTGCTCGCGGTGGACTGTTGCTGTTGCGGCTGTAGGGCGCGGGGGCTATTGGAGTGATGAGCGAACGCCGGGGCTGCTGGGTGTCGTTTGGCTGGCAGCAGCGATGGGATTGCAGATGGGTGCGGAGAGCAATTGGCTGGGTGCCAGCAGCGATGGGGTTGTGGTGAAGGGCGCGGAGGCTGGGCAGAGTGTTGGAGTCAGGCTGCTGCAAGGAGGGGAGGAGGCTGAGCAGCGACGGCGCTGGGGCAGATGGGAGGTGGGGTCTGTGCGGGGCAATGCTGGGCAGCGCAGGTGGGGCCCGTGTAGGCTAGGTTATTGCAGGCAGGGATGGCTGGAGAGGAGGAGGCCGATCTGGACAGGAAATTTTTTTTTTAATTGGCCGGCATAAAAGAAGAAAAAAAAACTTTTTCTTCTAGGGTTTTGATTTTTTTTTTCCTCGAAGCTATGGTTTTTTCTTTTGGCTTATTGGCTCTGAGCGTGCTGATAACGTGTAAAAGTAAAATGACAATTGGAATTGTTTTTCTCATTTCATTTCATAGCCCCTTTATATAGGGATGAAATTACAATGGAAATATCGATTAACATCAATTACAATAATGATAGTAAATACTTATTGTGATGTGATTGCAATTCCTTGATTCCCTCTTCGTCTGTTTCTTTCACGAAGGCACATAATGTGCTTTTCCTTTAACAACTCATTAGAATCTTGTTTTTTTCCTTCACATAGAGTAGTTGAAATTACAAGATGGATATGTATTTCTCAAACTTAAGGAACAAAGTCGATGTGCAGTTTCAGGAGTACAGGCTTGTTTGAATCTTGATTGAAACTGCTGATATCAATATCCTTGGAAACATTGTGATTTACTTCTATTTTTTCGAACAACACATAAGCAAATTCATCACACATATAGCACAAAATCTTTTGACTCAGTAAAACCCTCTAAAGAGGTAAACAATTGTGGGCACTATGTCCGTGAACAATCCATTATGAATATGAAAGTACATAAAGTTCTTACACAACTCATTTTCTAGAACCAATCTAGTGGGTAATAGTGTCTCCTCGTCTTTGCTGCTTCCAGATCAACGAACTTGTTCTCTTTTATCAATCTTGAGATGACACAACTCTCAGCTCGGTTGTCAATCACCTTAAGGCACAAATCATGCATGAACTACCAACACATATATATGAAGCATAAAATCAGGAAACTTTTTTATAGAAAAAGTTTTTAATTTTGATAATCCTTCAAGAGCTAAACAAGGAAACAGCGCATGAAGAATTCTCACATGAAATTTTAGCTCAATGCTTTCTGAAGATATAGGCGTAAAGCTCTTGACAAACACCGCAATGATATATTCTTCATTATGGTGTACAACCTGAACAATGTGAAACTACATATTTATAAGAGATGAATGAACTAGCATATGCTAGGATTTTTGCTACGGAAAGGCTTTTTAAAACAAGTTTATATCCATGAATAATACAATTTGAAAGAAAAGCCCACAAACCATTTTATGAGACAATTAATTTTTTTGGATAAAACCTTCTGAAAATTCGCAGATCAACACATTAGGATTGAACAGATGTTCGCATCCTACAATAGAATTTAAAGACAAGTTCAGTCCTAAACATTTGACAAACATGCACGTGCAAGTAAGACGTACTTGATTGATGAGAGTTGTGCATGCAGCTTAAAACATTCCATTCTTCTAAGAATCGAAGAGTATAAATTAAATTATTACACGAAAATTACATGACTCTTAATTGTTGCGTTAGAAGATGCCAATCATATAAATATCACATTAATAGTAGTAGTCGATACTATAATAAAATGAACGCGAAGAAAAAAAGAAAATGGACGAGTTGTTCATATGATCATAACACCAAACCTGTACTGTATACAATGGACGCGCTTTAGCTTTTTCACTGATATTTCTACAAGAAATTCCGAAAGTTGGAAACAACTTTTTCAAGTTTCCCAATTGATGCATGCAATTATGTGATAATACATTTCTCCCACTAGGAAGCTATCTCGACAACTTTATATCTGGTCGATCGTACCTCGACACTTTCTAGTCGACCTTCACTTCAAGGCTTTAACCTTTGTGCCCGGCCATCTAGCATAATTTCAATTAACCGGACACAGCCAATCAAAAAATGGGAGCTCCCAAATTAAGGAGAACCATTGCTTGCTGATAGTCTAATACAATTAGCCAACAGTTTTACAAATCACAGATAAAGAGAGATCCACTTTAACAAACGTACTAATCAAATCATTCAACACAGACAATCATTTGGAAATCCTACGGTTTAGAGTCTTTAGACATTGAAGGATTGTATTCGCACTTATTGATGAAAGCATAAGAGAATTGTGAATTGAGACCCATCACTTGAGTAGAGAAAGGGGGATGAGGCCAAGCATAGAGACGAGAGGAGACGAGAGGAGTCGACATCCTCTATTTTTTTGTTTTTTGTTTTTAATGAACTGAGAATGTGTTTCTGTAATGTAATCGACATCGTCCTCTCAGGGTTTGGAAATGACAGATGGAGAGAGTCAGAGAGATATAGGGACTCAGGTTGTCTTTCCGTGAAAAGTACAAGGATAAAATAGGCCTTGACTAAAGTTTTATTAAACCTCCGTGACAGTAATTACTGTAATTTGGAAGCATGCAGCTTAAATAATACCTCTTCAGGTGCTTTTCAAAATTGCTAACCCGGACCTAGGGGTCATTATGGGTCGGGTTAGGGCCGGCCTTACCCTAAATTTTAGTGCTTAGGGTTGGGCCTAGTCAAAATCAACAAAATTTAGGGCCGGCCTTCTGAATATGACAGAAAATGGCCTTATTTTGTATGACAAAAAAAAAAAAAATACATTGTATTTTTCCTCAAAATGTGGCTAAATGATTATATAGGTAATACAAGACTCATTGTTTTTTATTGAACATATTTAATACACACACACACACATATAGAAATTAACTTATAACATTTATTAATTTAGTTAAGGTGGTTATATTCAATTAACTATCTTTTTTTTTTTTTTTGAGAATGTATTCAAGTAACTATCTCTCTAAATCTATCAATATTAATTGTTGTGTAACAATTCAGGAAAATAATAGTTAAAGAAAACAAAGCCTATGTAATAGAAAATAATAAAAATAATATATAAATTTTAGGGTAGGGCTTCTAGGGTCGGGCCATAGGGTAGGGCCGGACTTCATTTGCATGACCCTTACCCTACCCTATTTGAGAAAGGGTAGGGTCGGATCGCCCTAATGTGAGGGTCGGGTCTGGCGGGTTTAAGGTCGAAGGGCTAAATGATGAGGCCTACCTGGACCGGTAGCTTCTTGAATAGGCTGATCAATCTGTGGAATAAACGAGTTCGAGTTCAACCTCATTTCTTCTACAGAAAGAGCTTTAGTTAAATGCTAAGCCCTCCCAAACGCACCATAAGCTAACTGAGTTTTTTTTACTTTTTCAAGGGGAATCCAATGGCTTCCTATGCTCAAGATAAACCCCCTTCAGCGCATGTGAAATGCTCCAACTGTGCATTGCAGCACAGTGTCTGACCACTTTGACAGCTTCGAGGTTCGAATCTAGGTTGGGGAGCACACCTACCTAGACAAGAACCATTAGGCTACTTACAGTGGTTATAAGCTAACTGAGTTAGGTTTGGTTAAAGAAAACTATCAACGTTTGACTATCACCTGAAATTAATGCTACTGTAATGAAAAATATATGATTGGTTTCATTATGAATATTCTTTAATTCTCAAGAATATTGAATCAATGTAGCATAAGTTGTTAAACTAAGGGGGGTGTATTGTATATGGAATTAGTGGAAGTTTTAAAGAAATCTATGGAATTTAAAAGTCTGGGTGTATTCAATATAGACTTTTAACAATCCATGAAAGTCTTGAGGTATTCAATTAGGATTTTTAAAGACTTCATGAATTCCACCAAAATTTAGGGGTATTCAATTAGGACTTTTAAAAATGAATAAAAGTACAGAGGTATTCAAAATATCATTCATACTTATGGAATTAGAAAATCATGGATAATCATGGACTTTGTACTGTTAACTATACATAACAAACTCCAATAAT
>BDJD01005185.1:57435-71566 GCA_002564525.1 Rosa multiflora
CATCCTAGGAAATCTGTAGAAGTCATTCATAATAAAGTATATAGATTTTCATGAATCAATAAAAGTTTGTTGCTAAAGTCAATGGTTTTAAGAAATCCATAACAATCTATCGACTTTTTAAAGAGTCTGTGGATTTTTCAAAAAATCTGTCATTTAAAAAAAGTTTGCACAAATCCAAATACAATACACCCGCCTAATTATATAAGTGTGTAGAGGACGTCATAAATGATATTGGTCTAACGATTTAAATTTCAATATTAAGAAATATTATAAAATTTTCAGTTTTTGTATATGATAATTCATGTCAACAGAGTGTCGAAATCATGTTGACATCTATCTTTTTGGCCTCCGATTAATACTATGATTGACGTCTAGTCGTCTTACGTCTACACTCCTCTATTGTATTCATTGATGTAGGCCATGATCTTTAAATGCCAAGTTCAAACAGGCAATCATCTCTAAATATTGTATCATCACGGTTTTAAATGCCAATTTCAAACAGACAATCATCTCCAAATATTCTTCTAGGTTTCTCAAAAAAAAAAAAAAAAAAAAAAATTTCAACATGCACACTACCAAAAAAATTAATGCATGCAAACCAACATTGAACAATACTAACTAGTGAACTTTAGGTGAGATAGTTACTGTTTAGGCCATCTCCAATAAGGAGGGCTAAATGTGACTTTAAGCCATTTTTGCTAAAAAATGGACTCCAACAAGGGAATGTCCAAAGGGCTAGAGGTGGAGAAGTGGGTGGAGAGAGCTAAATGTAGCCCTATGGCTAGCCCTTTAGCCCTTGGTGGGACCCAAGGCAAATCAGCCCAATCTTGCTATTTGTGATGCAATACATTAATCTAATGGCTCAAAAATTCTATCGGTAAATTTAATAAGACTTTGTAATAATTAATCTTCTCACGTAGACACTATATATAATCGAGAATCTACATATTTTCTTCCAAAGTGGCACATGGCACTTAAAAAACTTATCAGAAAATGTTATCAACAATACCACATAAATACTCCTTTCAAATATACACCTTAAAAATTAATTTTTTCCTCATAAATTAATTTTAGTCTAAATTAAAATAATATTAAAATAAAATAAAATCATAAAAATTAAAAAACATATGATTTTACTACTTGATAGGGCTAAAATTTAGCCCTCCCTTACTAGAGATGGTTCACTTGTTCATGAATAAAAAATAATATTTCTGGGGGCTAAATTATGGCCCTGACCCCAATATAGCCCTCCCTTACTGGAGATGGCCTTAGAGTTTACAATTTATGATACAAAAATTAAAGTCGAAAATGGGATGAACTTTATAATAATGATTATATGAAGACTTTTAAATGAACGGTTGGATGAGTGTTTTCAACTTTAATTGATATTCTAAAATTTTAACATGCATGTCATTCAACTATTCATTTAAAAGTCATTACGTGGTCATTATTATAAATTACGCATTAGAAGATTTCTCATTGAAAATGTACTCAACGTTTCAACTTTCGTACCAAGACGCTACTATAATCTTTACCTGTTGGAAATGAGAATAAATCCAGTTTTGATGAGAACTGATAACGCATGAAATTTTTCTCTAACAATCGAGTTGAACTGTTACTACGTAGTAGAGGTGGCAAACGGGCCGCCCCGACCCATTTTAAGAGGGTCTAGTCATACTTCGTGCCGTGCTTGGACCAGCTCATTTATTATCGTGCCAGCCAATTTACTTAAACATTAAGCCCGTTCCGGCCCATGACCCCATCCCATATCGTGCCGGGTCAATAAATGGGCCGTGCTCATGCCTACCCTCTATAAAGCAAAATTTTAAAATCTTAATTTGAACAAATAAAAATTAATTTTATTTAACTATTTAGAAAATTAAAAAAAAAAGTTCTACAACGTTTTTCTTAATTTTAGCTTTTGAAGATTAATTTTCTAATAATTTTTTATAGGGAAAATTTCACAAATTGTCACTCAACTATGACTCATTCGACACTTTGGTCACTGAAGTTTCAAATATATCACTTTGGTCACTCAACTATTACATTGTCAATCACTTAAGTCACTTTGTTAATTTTTTTCATTAAAAAAAATTATAAAAAAATAATTTTTAGGTGACTTAAGTGATTGACAGTGTAATAGTTGAGTGACCAAAGTGTCAAATGAATCATAGTTGAGTGACCATTTGTGGAATTCTCCCTTTTTTATATTCCATTATAAGAAAGAAAGAAATAAAAAAATAACTCAAAATATATTGTTTTTAGTATATTATTGTGAGATTAATCTTTATTAATATAATGAAGATTTAGTATCATATTATTATTTCCTTCATTCTATAGTTGTATTATTATGAGATTAGTCTTTACTAATAAACATATATTTAATATTTAGAAAAATACTTCTGTCAAAACAAGGATATAATGTTTTATTTCAATATTTTGGAAACATACAAGAAATAACATTGGTGGAATTGTCATGAGATTTTAAATAAAGAGGTCTAATATTCAAATCTCATCATTGTAGTTTTTTAATATTTTTAAAAAACAAAATAAAATTTTGTGTTTGTAACAGGCTGGCGCACAATATGTCGTGATCGGGTCGTGCCAGGCCCATTACGGACTTGGGCAGGGCCAATGGGCCAATATTCTCAGTCCCGACCCAACTCGTTATTCTAACATACTCGAGTCTTGCTGGGCTGCTTTTAAGTGTGTCGAGTTCATGCTGTGCTCGTGCTTAGCAGCCCATTTTTCACCTCTACTACATACTCATTTTGGAAGTAGTAGAATTGAAAATTTAGGGTTCCCATAAGCATAAAACAGAGAGCATGCACAGTTAAAGATAATCCAATTGGAAATATTAAACCCCAGCTTATCCTCAACCTTTCCTCTCACCCAAGAGGCAGTACATGTGTTTCAAGTGGATTGACTATAACCGTCTCTCCATTGTACTCTTTCAGGCAAAACCAGCTTCTAAAATATTCATCACAGAACCCCCACTTGAAGAAAAAAGAAAAAATAAACATGCATCTAGCTCGAATCCCCTACCTTATTCCCTTTATTCATGGATTATTTATGAGATAATTAATCTGAGATAATCCATTTAACCAATCAGAGTTCGTTAAAGAATTACAACCAAACTCATCAATCATTCCACCAATCAGAGTTCCTTAAAGAAGAGCAACTCGTCAATCTCTTGAGAAGAAGCCGAAGGTATCGTCCTTCAAAGTCCAAAACCATACCTCTCCCTGTCCCCGATATATTTTAGTTTCATCATAATCCAGTTGAAAAAAAAATTAAAAAAAAAAAAATCTCCAAATTACGTATTACCTACTACACTTTCACCCTTATCCACGGGCCAGCAGTTTAAGAGTAGCCGGGCCCAGCGGCCCATGAGTCATTAAACACGTGCCAGTCCCGTGCGCGAACAATGCTTCCCGTACGAATGGGGTGAGCCAGATGAGATTTTAGGAGTAGAAGGGTACTTCAACCGGTCAAGACCCACCGCGTCACATACTGGAATAAGCCCAGCATATGCTTCCACGTGTACAGTCTCCCTCGCATATCCTCTTCCTAATTCTCTCTCTGGTTTTTTTTTTTTGGTCAAACTCCAGGGGACTCTAACCGACTAACCCTCACAGTTTTTAATCTTCCCAAGGAAAGGAAACAAAAAACCATAATTTTTATAACAAAAAACACCACCAGCTTTTGCAAAAACCGAATATTCCCAAATTAAATTCCCTCAGTTATCCTCTCAACAACAGCACAGCTGTAGGGCACAAACCCTTCTATATAAGCCTCCCCCCACTCCTTCCCTTCTTCCTCAAACCGCTCTAATCACAGGACCATCACTACAAGCTTCTTCAAATCCTCCAAAAGAGAGAGATCACAGTTTACAGTCTATCAATGGCTGGTCTCGTCAGAACCAGAACCAAGAGAGTCACTTACCCGCTCGACGACAAGGTCAAGGCACGACTCGTCGGCCGGGAGAGCTACGGCAGCGGCAGCGAGCACTCCGGCGGCGACGTCTCTCCTTGTCTGTCCGAGCTCGTTCACAGCTTTCTCGAGGAGGAGGAGGAGGAGGAATCGTCGACCTCGTCGTCGGAGCCGCGGTCGCCGGACAACCGCGACTACGACTCGGACCGTGTCGACTCGGTCTCCGATCGTTCCGGCGCGGTGGAGTGCATTTTGAGATATTCGGCGAATGCGGACGCCTACGCCAAGGTGCTGCTCGCTGACGTGGCGGAGGCGGTGGAGGCGTTCTCGTGTCTGAGATCGGACAAGTCGGCCCTGCAGAGGAGCGTCATGTCGTTTCTGAGGGGGAAGGGGCACAATGCGGCGACCTGCAAGACCAAGTGGAGCTCCGCCGGCAGCATCACCGCCGGGCACTACGAATTCATCGACGTGGTAGCCGCCAACTCGTCCGCCACGTGGCGGCAGCAGCAGAGCAGCAGGTACTTCGTGGACGTGGACTTCGCCGCCGAGTTCGAGATCGCGCGGCCGTCGGGCCAGTACTCGCGGCTGTCGCAGTCGCTGCCACGTCACTTCGTCGGCGGCTCCGACGACCTGAAAAAGATCGTCCGGGTCATGTGCGACGCGGCGAAGAAGTCGCTGAGGAGCCGAGAGCTGTCAGTGCCACCGTGGCGGAAAAACCGTTACATGCAGAACAAGTGGTTCGGGCCGTACAAGCGGACGGTTAATCCGTTGCCGGAGAATCCGCTCACGCGGACCTCGCCTCTATTCCCACAGGTGTAGAGCATCTTTAGCAATGCTAGCCATTTTTTAGTCAAATTTTAGCTAAAATAGCTAAAAAGTCATTTTAGCTAGTCACTTTAGAAATACGTCTGCATCAGTGCTCTCCATTAAAACTAGTTTTGAATTTATATTATTTTTTAAAGGAAGGTTAAATAGTTTAAATGTATTTAAAAATTACATAAAATAACTAAAAAAGAATATTATAAATTATAGAGAGCCTCATATCGCTCTCTATATTTACGAGCGAGATAGTTAAAAGTTATAATGGAGAGCCACTTAGGAGTTTGGTGCGGCTGTTAAAATATATAAAAAGTTAAACATATTCTCCAAAATAGCTAAGGAGCCAAAATAGAGAGTCTGCTAAAGATGCGCTTATCTATTAAATTAAGTGGCTTAGTGATTGAGCGTCTTGGTTGAGAACTTTATATCCGTGTTTAATTTACGAAATTGTCAAAGTCATCAGACACTGTGTTGTATGTACAATTGAAGCATTAGCATTTCACACCATCAATGAATTAGTTCTTTTTTTATTTTATTTTTTATCTAGGAAGCCTTTAGTATACATACCTTGATACCATAAAAAATAAAAATAAAAAAAAAATCTATGGTCGCCTTTTTTTTTTCTTTACACTGTAAAAAAATAATCCATTAAACCGTATTTCTTAGATGACATGTAGCCCCACGTGTATTTTGATGGTTGAATAATTGTACATTCATGTTGTTCTTGTCCCCTCTTTGATTGCTACTCTTTGATTGCTAATGAATGAACGAGCAATGTGATTGAGTGAGATTTGACGCTCTCTTATTTCTATTCACACGGTTGTTGACTTGTTCAGGAAAATTTAGTTGTAACGTACATTGGGGCTGGGTTCGGATCAGTCCGGTCTGAAAAAGTTGAAAACTGAGACCGAAACTGACAGTGTCGGTTAGATCCAGATCGATCTTTTAAGCAGGTTAAAACCAATGAGAAACCGACCCGAACACAATCGGTCTGGTCTTCGGTTTTTCGGGAAAAAAAAAAACAGTTTTTCTAGATTTCAGTGTTTAGGCAACCTGCTTCCAATTTTCAAAATTTCAAATGACAATGATGACATTTTTAGTTGCACAACACAAGTGAAAATCTACAAAACTATGCAAATTGCAGAATTGCATATTCAATTATTCAAAGACTGCCAAGTGCAAACTGCAAACTATGCAAACTAAAGTAGTAAAGCCATCCAATCTAACTATGCAAACTTAAGTAATTAAGTCATCCAAATCTGCACTGAAACTAACATGCTAAACTCAAGACATAAACTAAAGCCATAAACAATCACTAAAAATCTACAATGCAGTTGACGATGTCATCGTAGATGGAGCTGTTGCAGAAGATGATTGGTCTGATGCAGTTGCAGGGATGACAACATTCTCGGCAACTTCAGTGTTAGAATTAGAATTGGGGTTTGCATTATTCAAATCAAAATTTTAATTGGGTTCAGACTGGGATTGGGATTCGGTACTTTTATGGTGTGTTTCCAGTGGAGGAATCCATGGGTGAATGGGTGATTGATCAAGAAACAGAGTGAAGAAGAACAAAAGAAGTGAAAGTGATCGATAAAATGAACTGAAGAAGACGACTTCGTTAGGGTTCTTTAGGTCGAATGAAATTGAGTGATTGCTTGCACCCAAGTTCAGGGTATTCTCTATAAGCTTGACTGAGAGCCAATTAACAGGCGACACATATACAAGTACAAATATCGGTCTGGATTAGTCCTAATTGGTTATGCGAATATTGAAGCGAGACCGAACCAAAGGACATGGGAATCAGTTCAGTTTAGCCTGAACCGAGGATTTTAGCTTTCAAACCTAACCCGAATGGTCAATTTCGGTCCGGATCGAGGTGGTTTCTCGGTCTCTCGGGTCAAAACGCCCGGCCCTAACGTAAGTTACTACAAAAGAGTGTACAATTGTTATTGTTGTTTTGTCTTTTAATTGCTAATGAATGAACGAGCAAGTGAAATTTGACACTCTTTTATTTCTAATCACATGGTTGTTGACTCATTCTAGAAATTTCAGTTGTAACATGAATTACTACAACATTATGTTACGTTCAACAGATTTAACTGTCTTTTAAATCATTGAAAATCAATCAAGCACTAAAATCCAAACTAATCGCTGGAGTGTTTGTCTAGGTTGGAACTTGTTTTTCTTCTTAAAAACTACAACAAATGACTTATGAGTCCTCCACTCAACCCCACTTACAAGTTACAACAACAACAATCCTCATTAAATCATCTACCAAAAGCTTGCGTTAATAATTTTAACAAAGATATATAGGATCAGTTTAAGACTGGATGGAATATGCATTTTGTTACTTGTAAAATACAACTAAGTGATTACCAAAAGAAAGATAAATTAGTGAAGTTAGGAAATTAGGAATGCAGGGAGATTAATCCATTAATTCATTCTCATACAAGAAGATTACTTGAAAATTTGAAAGTAGCTAGTTTGATATACATTATTAATTTAATCTTTGTTATCTAGTGGATGAGTGATATATTATTAAAACCTAAGAAACAGTGGAACCTAATCCGCATTATAATTGTTATATTATCTTACAAATAGTGTTTAATTAAGATCTACTTTGCAAACAGGTTGGTCTAGGCCTCTTTTTTACTGTGGCTTTAGTTTTAATTACAGAGGGAACTATGCTTTAATCCCCATGTTTTTGTCTGTTGTGCATTGTTTGTTCCATTTTAAGCGACGTCATTTGTGTTGCTATAGAGGACTTGATTGCTTATCAATTAATTTTGCAAAATATCTCGTTTATTTTACTATTAAGCCATAGAATACAAGCAAATTGGTGAGGTTATCACATCGTCAGTTGGCATATATCCTTTTGTTCCTAGCGAAGTGAGTGCCGCAGCATCTAATCCAAGGTTCCATTACCACTTAGCAGTGTTATGGTCCCATCACCACCGTCGTTCTTGGTGTTCACACTGATTATTCTTATTCCCCTATCACTATTATAATCTTCTTCTCCATCTGTTTTATACACGACATTGTGAAATTGGACTACGACAATATTTGGAGGGGGGAGTTCTGGGTAGTCGATCATCATCAGGACTACAAGATGAAGGCTAGAAAAAACAATTCCAACAACATGAACATGATGATGAATGGAAGTCCTCCTCCTCCTCAAATTGAAGGCAATGCCTACGCCAACTTCAACCACAACAATCCTTATGTTCAATATTCCCCAGTTCCCACGTCGAATTCACCTTCCAAGCGTTAGTATATGTTTCTCTTGCTCGATCTCTCTGTAACTTTCATTCATCAACTTCAGTTTAATTTGCTGTTCCTAGTAACTGATAATTGATAAATATGAAGAAGCCACCTTTCCCATGCTTAAAGTTAATTTTGACAGACTCATAATTTGTTTGTGTGCTCATGATGATCTTTAGGAAACCTTAATTTTAAGTAAAGGAAACCACTTGATAAGTCATGTGATTTAGTTTTACCCGTGTGCTGAAGACGTTTTCCTAATTGTGTAGAATTAAGAACATCTAATTCATGTAAACACCGAGTATCGAATACAGACCTTGTATGATGTTGGTTGTTTTCGTTTTTTTTTTTTCATTTGGTCCAGGTCCCATAGATAAGGTGCTTGACACATTGAATCATTGTGGTAAAAGGGTTGAAGGTGCCTCCAGAAGAGCAGACACCATTACAGACAATGTCTGGCATCACTGTGAGTTTCTCTGTTTTAAACTCCTATCTCCCAAGTCCCATACTTAATTGTTAGATGTAAATTAAACATGAAGTTTGTTACTTAAGTTTGCTTCCCACTGGAGCCTGATCATCAGTAGGTCTGTAGGTGCATAGTTGCATACATCCAAATGATCCGATCTCCTTAATATCGAATCAGTAGGTGCATATATAGTTGCTCATATGGTAAATTCCATGTTTACAAGAATATAATCTAGGTAGTTTGTTCCGAACTGTGTCACCTGAAATCCTACAGAATTAGCCCACCATTGAATGCCTCTCCTCTATATAAATCTAAGCTTGTTGTAGGACTTGACTTGTATCAACTTTGCAGTAAATTACTTCATAAGCATTTTTCTCACGTCTTGGAATTTTTGCATTTGAACAGTGAGAATGAGTCCTAGTCTTGCAGACGCGGCAATGGCAAGGCTTACTCACGGGACAAAGGCTCTTACAAGAGGGGATGATAAAGTATTCCAGCAAAAATTTGAGACTGTGATGCTACAAGAGAAGCTCCTGCATTCATATGCTTGCTATCTCTCAACTTCTACTGGACCTGTAATTGGAGTGCTGTATATTTCCAATAAAAGAATAGCCTTTTGTAGTGATTTCTGTCACTATATTTCCCCAGCGCATCCGAACACATATTTTAAGGTACTACTTTTTGTTTCCCCCCTGAATTTGAAGGTACTGCTAATTTTCTGTTGGACATGGAAACCAAATTCTAATTCTCTCGTCTGTTTGTGTAACTTAAGACTATAACCTGCATTTTCAAGAGTGCATCTTAATTTGTTTATTTTTTGGTTTTTTCACCATTACTAAGATTAAGGGTTGTTACAAGCATAAAAAACAAAGACATCTTTGGGTTTACCCTGAAAATGAATTCCGATGATACACAACTATTTCTGATAAGTAGAACCCGGCAAACTTTTTTCTATGAAAAACAGGGAACGAAATTAAGTTGAGTCTCAAGTGTGATGTGTTTTGTTGGGCAGCCTCTCATAACAACAACCTTTGGACACATTTGATTCCAGCCTCAAAACAATGCCCTTCCGGCTTTCTCTAAGCATTTTAAGGTGTTTACCACAATGTATATGTTGTGACTTGGCATTGTCAGCCTTGAATTGTCTACCTAATTGGAGATACGATCTTTGTTTTGACAATTGTTTTATATGCATGTCTTTGTGCTGACCCTGATTTGCACTTAGGTGTGATTGAAATCAAGATCCATAAATTTGTGAAGTTGGGGCAAAGAGTAATTAAGCATCGACTTGTGCATCTACTACTTGATTTCGTTCTTGAATAATTAACCAATATCCGAATATTTGATCAATTTGTTGAATATGTAGGTGGTGGTGCAGCTTGATCAGTTAAGATCAGTGAATCCTTCTGCAAACAGATGGAATCCTTCAGAGAAATACATACAGATAGTAACAAGAGACGGTCATGAGTTCTGGTTCATGGGGTTCATATCATATGACAAGGCCCTCAGTAACCTAACCCAAGCTCTCAACCCTAGTTCTGGTGGAACTCATCTCAACCCTAAATAACTTCAGTTAACTTCTATACATTGGAATGTAATGCAACATATCTTGCATATCCAGAGTTCACCTTGTGTTAAAATTCCAATAATGAGAGTACTTTTCCTTGATCCCATTGTGATTTTGATTGTGGAAATGATCAAGATGCATTAAGAGCTTCCCACATGATCCTGGGAGACTTGTACTTTGTTATGCATCTGATGCAGTACTTTGAGTTCCCCCCCCCTAGAGTTGAGCTACATTCGATCCACACATGGCACGTTTGCCCCCTCTATGTAACCATCAGCTGGAAGACACTTCCCATATTTTCTGTAAGTGCCCTATAACATCTAGTCTATTATCTCAGGCTCCTTTCCATCTCCAAAATTCTTTGCTTCCTCAAATAAATTTCAAAGAATGGATGTTGGAACAAGCGTTGAGTCTTAAGTTGGAGACTTTTGAAAAACTACTGATGCTTATATGGGGACTGTGGACAAATCGTAACTCACAAATGTGGGAGGGTACTACTCAGAGTCCTACAGATATTTTACTCAGTTGTATGACTTGGCTAGAGGAATTCCAAAGCTCAAGAGCTAGTGATGAAATACCAAAACAAACTCGTACACAACTTTAAAAGCCTGCAACTACAGGTACATTAAAGCTGAATCTTGATGGAGCCTTTGTGCCTCAACTAAGGGTGGACTTGGAGGCATTCTCCGAAACTCTAGTGGCCAAGTTATTGCTGCATTTTAGAAAGTTGTCCACTTTGTGAGTTCTGCTCTTCATGTTGAACTTCTGGCTATACAGGCTGGTCTAGAGCTAATCAGGATGAGAAATTACCAGTCTATGATTATTGAAGCTGACTGTCTGATTGTTGTTCAAGACATTTGCAGTGTTTCTCCAGTCCTTACAGAGTATGGGACTTTAATTGAGGACATCCAGGCTACCATCCAAAGCTTGCAGCAGGTCCATGTATGCTTCGCTCCCCGAAGTTGTAACCGAGCCGCGCATCGACTAACAAGCTTAGCTTTTGAGTCTGATCTATGTTTCAATTGGTTGAACTCAACCCCAGAATGTATTCGTGATATTGTACTTAGGGAGACCCCTCCTACTGTGGAATTGATAAAATCAGTTATGAACATGTGGAATGAATTTTTGTTACAAGGGATCGTTAAATAAATGTATCCATGATCCACCAAGGTAAGGGCAAAGGGTTTACATTTGGACCAACATAATCCTAATTATCGATCTATTATGTAATGTGTCTTGAAAGTGTTCGATCTATTATGTAATGTGTCTTGACAGTGTTCAAGTAAACCAAATTCTATACACTCATCCGAACTCAAAGCTTCTAGAAACGAAGATAGAGCACCTATAACTTATAGCTCAATCATGAAGTTTACCTTATTGATTAAAACAAAGGTAAAACCGTAAAACCAACAATTAGAATTTAGGAGGCGAAGTAAATTCAAAAAACACAGACATGGTAGAGAACACAGAAAAAACACAAAGATGAATAGATATATACTCGAGTTGATGTCAAGACAAAGATATTGATGTCCATGGTGTGGATTTACAAGTTCATCATATTGCTAGTGGTGAGCATTATTGGTTTGGGTTCGCCTGATTTGGGCATTTGGAGTCTGCGGTTGGGTTGGCTAGATTTGGATTTTACTTATTTTCTTGTACTCTGTTTTATAACTTTTATTCGGCCCTTACGTTGGGTCTTTTTTTCGGTGTGCGTTTGCAACCAGTGGGCTGGCTTTTGGAATGGTGTTTTTGCTGCTGGGCCAACAATATTTTTTTCTCTCTTTAACCTGCAGGGAAGAATTCATTACTGCCCTGGGGAAGGGAAGGCTCTACTGGATAATTGAGAAATTGAAGAACTTTTTTTTTGTTTGGTCGGACAAGGGAACAAATGAAGACCTCAGGGTCCTCAGCAGCTACAAGAACCAAAATTAGGAAGAGTTAAATAAAAAAACTGTCCTTGTGTCTTTGGGCCAGGTGTAGTAATTATGGAGCTCAATATTGTAGTAATTACCATATGTCTATAATGTATAAAAATGATATAAGAAATTCAAGTCCACAGTGTATAAGCTGATATACGTTTGGTAATGATATATCATCTTTCTGAGAAATTTTTATCCAAATTTTTTTTTCTTAGAAATTCAGCTGCATTTCTTGTTGCTGAATTACTTTTGATATTCTTATGCTTCTATTCCAGCTGAATTTGGACTTGAGGTTCATTTTTGGGTTGGAGTACCCAACACAAGTTGTGTTTTACTTGAGGTAGATTCTACATCAAGCAGAGTGGAAAGCTATATATTTGATGGTGTGCTTCAAATTTAGCGAACGAGCATTGTACGCCATAGAAATTCCAGATGGTTTCATTCATATTAATTTAATGTTGTCACTGTCATGCACCATATATATGAAAGTCTAGAGTTCCATAATATTTATGTCAGCTCAAAATCAAAGTCAGCAGCTCCAGATCATTTCCAGCTATCATGTTAGCAGAAAGCTGTTGGTCCGAATTGCCGTACAGCAAACATTTTTTTTTCCATTCCCTCTGCTATTCTTCCGTAACAGACTCAATTTTCTCTCTGGTTCACGGTTTTCAATCTCTGTGTACTTGCGACAAGAAATGAATTCTAATTTTAGAACGATAGACCTTTTTAATCCAGTCCATATTGTTGTGCTCACAGCACCAAATAACAACTAAACAGAAGGAATAGAGAACTGCGGGGAAAATCTCATAGTGACCAAATATATGCAAGAACGATAGACTAAAGAACACAAAAGATTGTTAATGCGGTTCGGAAAAAGCCTACGTCCGCAAAGCAGCAGAGGGAAAGATATTCACTATTAAATGAGAGTTTACAAAACAGCTCTCAAACAGTTTGACCAGTGGCGGATCTAGGATTTGAAAATAGAGTGGGCTACATTTTTAGATCTCTTTCTTTGGGCGAAACCCAAAATTTTTTTGTAATACAACTATACACAAGTGTAGGAGTTGAGTATGTATCTATTGAGGAAAGGAATCTCATATGATCTGGAGTCTTCGTTATTGGGATCTTCTGTATCATCACAAGTTAATTAAGAGATTTGTATTACTATAGTTAGTCCTATAATTATGGATAGAATTAGCATCTTTGTTGTATAAAACGTTGTAAATCATTTTGAATGAATTGAAGTTATTACATATTATTCACACTATCAAATCTCTTTATCGTATCAGAGCAATCGCTCTTGAGAACCTAGAAATCAACACAAACAAAATACCTCATGGCTGGTGACGAAGAACAACAGGTCATTAAACACAAGAAAGACCAAAGCTCTTCCAAGACCTCAAAACCATGGGAGAATTCCAATGATGGCCACCTGCTACTAGAGAAGTTGAATTCGATCAAACAGCCTTCAACCAATCTTGTTGGTAACATTCCTAACTATGAGGAGCTCTCAGGTAAAGCATTTGCCCTCTCACAAGATAATAAAGATGTAACATGGATCCTAGACAGTGGGGCTAGTGACCACATAGTTTGTAACTCGGCTTTCCTCACATCTTTTCAACCTGTGCACAATCGTACAGTGAAGTTGCCCGATGGTACCACATTACATGTTTCTCACATTGGGACAGTGTCATTTTCTTCACACTTTGTCATTCACAATGTTCTGTGTGTCCCATTGTTTTACCTAAATCTCATCTCCATCAGCAAACTTGCATTTGATTCCTTTTATATCACCATATTTCTTAAACAAGTTTGTTTCATACAGGACCTTCAATCGGGGAGGATGATTGGGACGCACACAATTTTACTCTTCTAAGGGTATTTTACATCAGACCAGTTGCATCAACACGCCCCAACAGAATGGCGTCGCTGAGCGCAAACACAGGCACTTGTTAAATGTTGCTCGTGCACTTCTCTTTCAATCAAACTTGCCTAAACCATTTTGGGGGGATGCCATACTCACTGCAGCCTATCTAATAAATAGGACACCGACACCAATTTCGCAAGGTAAAACACCTTTCTAAATGTTATTTCACAAATCACCAAACTACTCTCATTTGCGTGTTTTTGGTTGTCGTTGCTTTGTGTCTACTCATCCACTCC
>BDJD01005185.1:76859-108142 GCA_002564525.1 Rosa multiflora
TTGATATACGGCACAAAGCTATGCTTTGGTATCAACCCGCAAGAACACCCTCCTTGACTGGGGACTTCGGGGACTTGTACATACAGCCCAGCATAATTAGCAACGGCCATGCTCATGCCTCAGGGCAGTACCTTCGAGCTACCAGTTAAAGCCTCAGCGGCATCCACGAGCTCTCACGCTCTCGCCGCAGCGGTACCACCGAGCTGTCATGCTCACGAGCTTACCGCTCATGCCTTCCAGACACCCCCGAGCTTACCGTTCATGCCTTCCCGGCATCCCCGAGCTTCCGCCCATGCCTTCCCGGCACCTCCGAGCTTCCGCTCATGCCTTCCCGGCACCCCCGAGCTTCCCGCTCATGCCTTCCCGGCACCTCCGAGCTTCCGCTCATGCCTTCCCGGCACCCCCGAGCTTACCGCTCATGCCTTCCCGGCACCCCCGAGCTTCCGCTCATGCCTTCCCGGCAACCCACGAGCTTACCGCTCATGCCCTCCTGGCATCCCCGAGCTTCCGCTCATGCCTTCCCGGCAACCCACGAGCTTACCGCTCATGCCTTCCCAGCATCCCCGAGATTACCGCTCATGCCTTCCCGGCAATCCTCGAGCTTTACACATGTCTACTCGACACACCACACGTTAATGGAACATTGAATTCTTCTACCATTTGTCGCTTGCGACAAATTGAATTCTTTTCTCGTTCCATTAATGCGAGCGACAACCAAACAAACACAAGCGTTCACATATTCATCATTCACGAAATGGCAAACGCTTACGCAGTGCTCATACAACTTACGTTTATCATATGCAATCCATATGCTCACACAACCATACGCGCTCTCGAGTTTGTACGCCATAATCGATCGTACTCGGTGCCATTCGCGTGTATACATCAGCATGTATCACGCATCCCGTACGTTCATATATGCCAACGCATATAAAGTGCAACTCGCATTTGTTGCCCAATGCAACGAGCATCCTACATATGCCTGTTTTTTTTGTCTTTGTTTTGCAGGTTAACGAGTCCCTTCTTGCTTACGGAGTTCGGGGACTTGTAGGGGCTCCGTGCCGCCCCGTTACTTATGCTTGATGACTTCATGATTATAACTCCCCAACCAAGAAGCTCCTCTTACTTAGGGACTTCGGGGACTTGTAGATACCTCTACTAGCATGACTAGTTTGCTATCTCACCAAGCATAAGTAACACCCTCTTTGGGACACCCACAAGCCATGGTGAGTCCCAACTGAGACATGCATCTTGTAGCCCTATGTTCAAGCTACGCTACGGTATCCGGAAGTCGCAAATCCGTCGCCGGGAAGCCACCTTCCCGGCCTTGCCAAGTTGCCTCCACAATATGCTTCTTTAGACTAGAATAGTAACTTTGAGTCCCACATCTAAGAAAATGTAAATGAGGGGGCTTCCTCAACCACGAAGATCATCACTGCCAACTAGAACTCCAACCACATTACAAGGCTTTCATATTGAGGC
Source organism: Rosa multiflora (assembly GCA_002564525.1). NCBI lineage: Eukaryota > Viridiplantae > Streptophyta > Magnoliopsida > Rosales > Rosaceae > Rosa > Rosa multiflora. Next base: position 78,342 of record BDJD01005185.1, read on the forward strand.
AGCCCTTCCTTCACGTACTGCACCATCATCTTCCATGAGCGAGGTTACTCATCCAGGTACCCCTCATTCTATTGCTCATGTTTTATCCTATGATAGATTCTCTCCTACACATAAAGCTTTCACTGTTAACATTAGGCTCGAAAAGGAACCTAGATCTTTCTCTCAGGCTGTCCTTGAACCACGATGGAGAGAAGCTATGGACAAAGAGATTCAAGCTCTTCAAGAAAACAAGACATAGAGTTTAGTGCCTCTCCCCCCTGACAAGAAACCAATCGGTTGCAAGTGGGTTTACAAGATCAAACACAACCCAGATGGGACAGTAGAGAGGTATAAAGCTCGTTTGGTTGCAAAAGGTTATAGTCAAGTTGCAGGGATTGATTACCTCAAGACTTTTGCTTCGGTGGCCAAACTAACAACAGTTCGAGTGTTACTCAGCCTTGTAGCTTTTCAAGGTTGGCATCTTCATCAACTAGATGTCAACAATGCTTTCCTTAACGGTGACCTCTATGAAGATGTGTACATGAAGTTGCCTCCTGGTTTCGGACGAAAGGGGGAGAATAGAGTTTGCAAGTTACACAAATCATTGTATGGCCTCAAGCAAGCATAGAGGCAGTGGTTTTTGAAACTTTTTGGTGCTCTCAAGGCTGCCGGATTCAATCAGTCTTGGTCTGATTACTCACTCTTCGTCCGACACACTCAAGGTAGATTCACAGCCTTGCTAGTCTATGTTGACGATGTTATACTGGCAGGAAACAACTTACAAGACATCATGGAGACAAAGCACTTCCTTGCAAGTCATTTGAAGCTCAAAGATATGGGTCAGTTAAGGTACTTCCTTGGAATAGAGGTGGCAAGGTCCAAGCAAGGCATTGTTTTATGCCAACGAAAGTATGCATTAGAGATCCTTGAAGATGAAGGCTTCCTAGGTGCTAAACCATCTCGATTCCCAATTGATCAGAACTTGGTGCTAACGCAAGGTGAAGGGGTCGTTTTAAAGGATGCCTCTCAGTATCGCAGATTAGTTGGAAGGCTCATATACCTCACAGTCACGAGACCAGACCTCGTGTATGCTGTACATATCCTAAGTCAATTTATGCATAACCCTAGACAACCTCATCTAGATGCAGTTTACAAGGTGTTAAGGTATGTTAAGCAGACACCAGGACAAGGAATACTTTTGCCTTCCACCGGACAATTGGAGATCAAGGCGTATTGTGATGCAGATTGGGCACGTTGCAAGGACACAAGAAGATCAACTACTGGCTACTGTAATTTCTTAGGCAACGCACCCATCTCATGGAAAACAAAAAAGCAAGGAACAGTGTCTCGTTCTAGTGCAGAAGCGGAGTACAGATCTATGGCAACAACATGATGTGAGATTACGTGGCTTCGAAGTTTATTAAGAGATTTGAATGTTAAACATGCACATGCAGTTAAATTGTTCTGTGATAATCAGGCTGCCATTCATATAGCATCAGTATCATTAAAATGGGCATAACAATCACAATCCCAACAACTAGTGCAGTAAGAGTAGGGTTGATTAATGTGTGTATATTGTGGAAATGGTAGAAGAGTAGGGTTGATTTGTCTTCTCAACCATACTTCATTTCCACCAATACGTTAAAACTTCATTTCCACCAATACGTTAAAACTTCATACCAAATTACTCATTTTTGCTCCTTCTAAACCAACCCAGATGAAGAACCAAGAAAACGGAAGACGAAGGCTGATTCACACATAATTTTTTTCCTCTCTCGAAGTAACTTGATTTTGCTGGGTATGAGATTGCGCTATAGATATACTTAAGAGATTTTGGATCAAAACTTGGGTTGGGCAAGCCCTTGACTTAGTTACCCCCCTGGGTTTGACTGCAGCTCTAACTCAGACAACAACAACTCTCTTACTTGAGAAATCTTATTGTTATCTTTTTATAATCTTATAATAGCTTTTATAAGAATGCCCTTAAACCAATAAAAAAATAACATATAGGATACTAACAAATTAAGCCACTAAACTACACATTGATGTTGTTTTCGGAGTAAACATAGTGACTTAAGCCATGCTATGAATCCTACATTCTTGTTCTTCTTCATATTTTTACTTAAATTTTTGTATAAGGTGACTTAAGCCTTGCTATGAATAATGAATGTGTGTGTGACCAAAAACTATACACGTTTCTTTAGCCAAATTAACATAACCAAAGCTTTCTTAGTGGTCAGGACTGGAATTGATCAACTAGCTAGCTAGGGCATGTATAGGGAAGGAGGTGGTTCAAACTTGAAAGAGGTAATTTATTGACTACTAGAAACGATTACAATATATCAAGCGACGACACCAAAATGAAACCCAAAACATGAGTCAACCACTCATCATGAAGATCAAAATTACAAATAGGGCTAAATACTAGTTAGTACCTTGTGGTTTAGGTCCAAAATCAATTCAGTCCCTGGACTTCTAATTTCATCAAAAACACCCATTCACTTTCAATTTTGATCTAATAGGTCCAATTCATTAATATTCTGTTATGGGTTCAAGTTATAGTTGAATTATTTGTTGAAAAACTATTTATTTTTAATAGTAGGACTAACTGCTAAATTGACTATGCAGACCACCTCGACACCACATCATAAAACATAGGTCATATATGAGCCACATTAACAAGTTAAATAACTCAATTGTCGGAAAACTAACAAATTGGACCTATTAGATCAAAATTGAAAGTGCGTGTTTTTGATGAAATTAGAAGTTCAGGGACTGAATTGATTTTGGACCTAAAGCACAGGTAGTAATTTGTATTTAGCCCTTACAAATAATATGAGGCTATTTGCCTTACGAGGCGTATGATGAACCGATAACCGAATATGAGGCTATTTGCCTTACGAGGCGTATGATGAACCGATAACCGCAACAAGTCTCCTAGACGAACTTTGACAATTAATAGTACTATCAATAATGTTGCCCAAACTGAAACCAATGGCCTAGCCTGCCCCCGCGCGCAAGCAAGTAGTCGTAGTTGTAGTCATTGGTAGCTAGCTTCATGCACCCCCAAGGCCCCAACACTATATTCATATCTATTTTTGTAGTCAACCCCCCACTCTAAGATGCAGATTTTATATATATATATAGCTTCAAGTAGCCCATAGGCATATGTCTAGCAACTACCAAATCCGTGCACAATAGATCACATATATGCCTCAAGTCATGTAACAGTCTCAGGCTGATGAACTGGCTTATCCGCCTATATAAGCCTCAACCAGCTCCCTGCCTATTAATCCAGCTTCATAAAAATGTCTTTTCCCAAGCTTTTGAAGGCTGTGTTCGGAGCCTTCTTTTCTTACGTATTCCACTTCTTGTGGAATTGAAATCAAGACTGTAACTGATCGAGTCTTGAGTCCTCCATTGGCCTACTACTTAATTTCTTCTGTGAAATGTAACTAACCGTAATTTGATTGTTTTGATTGAATATGTAGGTACCGGTGGGCAGCTTAATCAATTAAGAACAGTAAATCCTTTTGTAAACAGACGGAAAATCTTTTAGAGAAGTCCATACTTCACAAGAGAGTCATGAGTACTGCTCGGGAATCTAGCTAGTACTACTGGAACTCATTCTCAGCAGTAAATATATAACTGCAGTTAATTTCGACATAATGCAGTACGTAACACAATATATATGCGTATACATTTAGAGTATTTAACCTTGTCTTAGAAGTTCAATAATGAGAGTATGAAACTATTACTTATCCTATCATGGTTTTTGGTTGTGGAAGTGAATCAAGTGATTGAGAGGCCATTAAGAAGCTTGAGTCGAGTTTCACATATGCGTCTGTTTGGGGTTGTGCATTATTTGTAGTGTTAATGAAAATGACAGAGAGTTCTGGGGACAGTTGGAGAAGGTGGGCATCACAACATGCAATTCACAAAGAAGGAACAGGTAGGCAAGTTGAGTCCCCTGTTTGGCATATCGCTGTTATGTGCCTCCTCATAGCTCTCCAGGCACTGAGAGCGACGGCTGGGCATGCATAACAATAAACAGAGCCCGCCGAAAACTAATGCAATCATTGATGTGACAGATGAATGGTGACAAACGTTGAGTCGCTTCTCTGGGTTCCATGTACATCTGTCCTCATTGCCTAGCAATGGATTACTAATTCGTTTTCTTTTGGTAACTGACCCGATCAGTTATCAAGTACAGCAAAGAAAGTGAGTATACATCGAAGCTGAATTGATAACTGATCGGGTCAGTTACCAAAAGAAAACGAATTTGAATTTGGAGTTGAGGTACGTAACATACATTCTTAGGCTGGAGTCCCCAACACAAGTTGTGTTTCACTTTTGTATTGATTCAACATGAAGCAAACTGAAAAGTTATGGCGTCTAGGTATTGGGGAGATATATATAGATCTTACGTACTCATGCATATTCCCACTTTGTTTCATGGTGACGCTCACACTCTAACTCGTTAGTTACTTTAATGTGTATATTAATGGTGTTTCTAATTAATCAAGGAACCTCCTAATATTTTTGGGGATATTCTTATATATAGTATTTGTAAAAAAAAAATATTGGAATGGGGCTGGCTAACATAGTTTTTTGTTTTAGAGTCTGATGGATCATAGCTAGCTAGCTGCAAATAGTTACAGTGATATATACTTGTTCAAACAAATTGAAACTAAAATTGATCATAGAGTTGAGACCACTTGGATCAGGATGTACAAGTTGAATACTGTGTCCTTTGATATCGTAAACATTAGACATTATTGGCGTAGGTCCTTTGATCTATCGTCTTTTGACATATATACACACACACACACAGGGGGGAAGCATTATTCAATTCTTTGCTTGATTCATAAACAATAACATTACTCCAGAAATGAAAAACAAAAAATATCCAACCGAAATTCGTAAATGGTTGGTTTGACTTTAAAGTGGAGCCTTCATCTATACTCTTCAACAAATTTTTATGAGTTCTAATAAATAGTCGACTGGTGAAAAGCATTGTGCATTATAAATCTCTCAAAATTCATACGGGTTTATTGAAAATTAATTTAATGCTGTCACAGTCACACACATAAGATATTTGACTGTTTTAATTCTTCGCCAAACGTAAGCAAAGCAAAATTGAATTCTTTTTCAAGTTTAACCCACTCCTTCCCTATGCCCTAGTTGCTCGATTAATTCCACCAAGATGTATAGGAGTTGGTGGTTCTTGTCCACTAAGTAAGCTTCTTGGAAAAGTGTAATCGCATCGAGACCTCTAAACTAGGCTTTACCAGCTAATTAGGGAAAATATCATCAACTTAATTAATCCTCGATTTGGAAAAGAGACCACCAAATGAACTTGCTTTTGCTTTCTCTGTTTCCCATTCTCACTCTAGCGCTAACTATACATTGCATTCAAAATTTACCAAACAGTTCACATTGGATAATTAAGAAGGAAAAGAAAATCAACATGTAGTTCACATTTGTAGTGCATGACTTTCTATACAAGAAACACTTTCTAGCTTTCTTACTCTAGAAGTTGCTTGGGGTACTCAGTTAGAGCCAAAAAAATCACGTTAGAAAAGTGATAAAAAAAATAATATAACTTATAAGTAAGTGACTCACACCTAATTGTATCAAAGCATTTTGTGTTAAAATCTCACACCTAATGGATGGTTAGATTGAGACAATATCATTACAATGATGGACCAAGGCCGCACGCTGTTTAACATAATCTAACTAGCTTTTCATGGGGTATTTCATCTTTCAACTTGCTTATACTATGATCGAGGACTTTCAAGAAATTTCTTGACCTTAAACATCGATAACCGTCAAAATGACATTAATTGTTGAAACTTGCTTGAACATAAATAATTCTATTTAGTATTCTACATGCATTCTTACGTGAACTAATACGTCGATTTCTACATCAATTAATTCTAAACTCTCATGGTAACTGCGTCACATATATTGCCTTTTTTTTATTAATTATGAATTATGAGTTATGAATATATGCAGTAAAACCTCGAGAAATAAATGTCCGATAAATTAATAAACTCGATTGAATAATAAATTTCTCCAGTCTTAATTCAGGACCAATGTATATTACAAAAAACCTAGCTAAATGAATAAGATAATAATTTTTTTATACATCCTTAAGGACCCACTGAATATATAAAGTGATAAGAAATATCGTAAAAAATATTAATAATTGGTGAAATACATAAAATATATATATATATATATATAATGTCTCATTCGAATAAAATTTTAGTATAACGTAACTGTCATTTGGATCTTGATTATCTTTGATAGACAACCTAATTAAATTATACTATGTTATATAATTCAACTAAGAATAATATAAAACTTTCTCTAAACTAATAAATATTCATTTATCAACAAATAGATAAATTATTAATTTATTAATAATATAATAATTCATTTTAGATTTTTCATAGTCCCAAATTTATTTATAGATGTTTTACTGCATGTTATTAGTTTTGATTGATAATTTAATATCATAACAGTTTATTAACTGGTATATAAGTGGCAAAAAACCATGTACATGTGTATGTACCTAAATGAAACACGAGTCCCCGGAGGGAATTAAAGGACTGACATGATAGTTTGATTTGATAGTGAATGTTGAATTGTTGATGTCGTTGGTTTTCTTTTCTCGATCCTCAAGTTCCATGCATCTCTCAAGGGCTCGAGCTCGTTGAAATTGATCAAAGCTAGAGAATTTGAATTGAAGTTGTTGTCTTATTCATGAATGATGGTCTATGGGAATGACACGTTTCGAAACACATCACACATGTCCTCCACACTTTTCTCACATGTAATGATGCAAGTTTCCATAACAACTTTCCTGCCCTGGACCCAAATAAATAATCAAGCAACTAGGGTCAAATCACTAATCCGATCTACTCTTCTAAAATCGTTGAGGTAATTTTGTTTTTTTTTTTTTTTATGACTGAAAAAAAACAAGAACTAAAACACAAAACCTCTACATTCCCTCTCTCAGCTAATCCAGATAGAATGCTGGAGACATAGACAGGGGTAAACAGAAAAACTGCATAGAAGTGTTCTGAGAGCTATGAGCTAGTGCAGTTAGATGATTCACCACAAAATTAGCTTCTTGATATATATGCCGGAAAATAATGGAGTTGAAATGTTGAGCCAAAAGTTTGATATCCTGTACGAGGATCCGAATTCTCCATGGAATCTCACATCTTCCTTGAATATAATCAATCAGCAGCTAGGAGTCACCTTCAGCTATCACATTAACATGATGATGAAGCATAACAATGTATAATCCATCCCTTAAGGCAGTTGCTTCCGCCATGAGAGTATTAGTGCTACCTAATTTCTTATGTGTAGCAAACAGAGAATTACCATCCGCATTTCTAATAACATAGCTAATAGTAGCAATGACATTTCGAACTGAGCCATCAAAATTAACTTTACCCTGATCTGAATTAGAAAGCTGTCATTTAATATTAAAGTATTTAGAAAGTTTTGGAGTAGAAAACTTCGAATTTGCCCTAGCATAATTCGAACCGAGCACCACAGCTTGAAAAAAACATTGGTGAGGAGAGAAATGGAAATTTTGAAAAATGGATTTATTTCTTGAATGCCAAATGGACCATATATGCAATCATTAATATAACAAGGAGATGTTCTCTATTTTGAGAATCATGTGATATATGATCAAGCCAAACAATTAATGAACGAACTACTCCAATTAAAAGGCTTAGGAATAAACGATGTAGACCAAACATTGGATGAAAATTGACAATGCATAAATAAATGGTCAACAGATTCCACATCTGAGGAACAAAAAGAATACAATGGAGAAACATGTTGATTATAGTGAGCAATTTTCTCTTTAGTTTTAAGGCCGTTTCTATCAAAGTCCAAGCAAAAATTTTAACTTTAGGAGGAAGGTTTAGTTTCCACAATTGAGTTAAAAGCGAAGTTCTAGAATGTTCAAGAATTGATTGAGTTTGAATCGAAGAAGCACTCTTGATAGAAAACGTATTTGATCCCGAAGGACCCCAAACCAATCAATGTTAGCTCTTTGATCTTCTGGAATAATTGAAAACAAAGAAAATGACATAATCCAATTAAAGGACTAGAATAAAATCGAATGGCCATCACCAACAATCCATCTCATTCCTTGAGTAAGAATGTCTCTAGCATCGAGAATGTCTTTCCAAGCCAAGGAGTTTGCAAAAGAAAATGATTATGCTTAAGATATTTTTTTGTGACCATATGTGTTCTTAAATTTCTTTATTATAGTTGAAGTTGCACAATTTCGCTAGAATATAACTTGAAACTTTTTAGTTACAAAAAAAGATTAATAATTTTAATTGAACCACCTTTTTGAATACTACCCACATCATACATTATGTGGTAACTAATATGGCAGAGCTACGTCATTAATTGAAATACTGTGATAGGTTAGATTTTCTGACACATCAGTTGCTACACAGATTAGGATACAGGTCGTATCCAAAAAGGTAGTTCAGCTAGCATTACTAAAAAAAGATTAATATTTTTCGGATAATTAGCAATGAGGTTTTGACATGTTGACTTTGAAATTGCTTGCATATTTTGTTTCCTTTGTTCTTTTCTATAAACATATAAAATTGAAATTGTGTTTGCTTTCATCATTGAAATGATTAAAGTGATAAACTTCAAGTTTGTGTAAAATCATAAAATGCGCTAATCTGCAAGTTTCTGTGTGGAAAAAAAAAAAAATCTCAACATGTTTTAACTATTGGGAGAACAGCCGTGAGAGATTGGCTACGACAACCTAATAAAACATATTATTCGAAGGTTTTAGTAGCTGAATAATTATTATTTGATTAAAAATGATTGTTTGTTGAATAAGTATAAGATATTTTAGACATATTCATTTTGCTGTCACATAAATTTTCTCTGTCTTCTTCCTTTGTCCATATCGAATTCAAGCATGTCTTTAACGGTGCATATTTTTTAAAAAAAATTTATGACAAAATAAGATAGAAAATTTGAATTGCATAGTCTTGATTCATAATCGTTTTCGTTTACGCTTACGTTATATTTTGACCATATAAAGTAGCAAATCTTTTGCCTTAAAAAAAAAAGGAACAAAAGATAAAAAATAAAAAATAAAACCAGAAACTTTTCCATTACAAAACTAGCTAGTGTGGCATTCTACACCCTTCACTTCGAATACTTTGAAATTTTTTTCTCTAGTGGAAGTCGGGCCAGACTAAGAGCATCATCTACTTGGAGAATAAGCAAGAAGAACAGGGGAACCATGTGAATAATTAAACCAGCTATAGCTAGCTGCATTGAATGTGTATATATATCGTATCCCCCAAGCTTTCCTTTTTCTGGTCGAAGCAGCCCCAAGTTCATATGCATCTATCTGTTGCTACTGTTACCCATGAAAGACTGATCGAGATCGATCCAGAGCCTCTGGCTTACACTATACTCTATGCACAGTAATGGTAAAACACACAGTGACTATGGAGAGTGAGTCGGTCCGAGTTGGTGAGTTTCTGGTTGACGCGTCATTCCAGCTGGTTAGGCCATGGATTCCGTGACAGCAGACATATATATGCATGCATGAATAAGATCGATCATCATGGGCCATCTGATTCTGATCTGATGGTCCCATTGATCACAAACACAGTTCTTGGCTTGTCTAATTGAGGTCATAAGCCTACCAACATTGATCACATTATATTATTATAGGCAAATGTGATTTAGTTACATCATCTTTATCGAATTTTCTATTAAAATCTGAAACTCATCTGGCTTGTAGAAAGGAAGGCTCTACAAGTGTAATACTAGATCTCATAAAATATCATAGATCTTAATGGTTTCCTATTTTGTTTTTTTTTTTTGGTGAATAATGATTCTCTACAATAATTGGCCAGACCCAACATTTTATTATTAGGGGAGTACAATATTGGATCATTGTTGAACTACTTGCAAACAAATCCATTTTTAATGTTGCCAAGTTGCAAAAAATCCATAAGCCTTTGAAATTTAGAACAAATTTCAAACTTTAAGTTATAAATAATATTACAATGTTTCATTTGTTAAAAGAGGAATGCTGAAAATAGTACTTTTTACTAACATTGCATACTTGGTAGATTAATTCCATAACAGGATCGAAAAGTATGCGACTAATTATTCAAAAAAATATGACGATGTTCCATTTGTTAATTTATAAATTTTTCTAATATTCTGCTTAATAATCTAAAAGTATGTGACGATATTTATAACTTAGAGTTAGAGTTATTCAAAAAGATATGACGATTTTTTATTTGCTAATTTATAAATTTTCTTAATATTCCGCTTAATAATCTAACTTAAAAGTGCTTCTTTTATTTGATCAGTAGTGCTAGATAGCTAGGGGGGCAGAAACCACATATTTCACGGAAACCCTAGACTCTAAGGAGGAAAACAAAAAACAAATGGCAAGCGTGCTCTCTCCTGGCTGAACGCCACTGGCTTTTCAGCCGCTGCGTTCTGGCCCGGGAGAGGATGGTGTTTCTGAGTAGTGGAGGGGTCTCAAGGCAGCGGCGTGGCTCTGGGAGAGAGGATGGGTCGTCGTTTCCGGTATGGGCGGATCGACTTCGATCTGTCCGCAGAAACCACATATTTCACGGAAACCCTAGACTCTAAGGAGGAAAACAAAAAACAAACGGCGAGCGTGCTCTCTCCTGGCTGAACGCTGCTGGCTTTTCAGCCGCTGCGTTCTGGCCCGGGAGAGGATGGTGTTTCTGAGTAGTGGAGGGGTCTCAAGGCAGCGGCGTGGCTCTGGGAGAGAGGATGGGTCGTCGTTTCCGGTATGGGCGGATCGACTTCGATCTGTCTCTATCGGATCGAGGGCGACGACAGCGGAGGTGCAGCGACGGAACTCGGAGTTCCGATGGTGGATTCTAACGTCAACGTCCCTACTTTTTGGGCTGTGGCTGATCAGATCTGAACGTGGTGATGCTGATCTCGGAAGGGATTTGTTGCGGTCTCGAATGAACGGGTGAAAACAGTTCATCTTAATGTTGGTGGTGGGTTGGTATCGTTAATTCGTTATACATAGGTCTGGTTGGGGTTGAGCTTTTTTAGCTCATGTAAGTCCCTGACGGTCCGGAATTTTGGATATGATGATTTGTAACATGTTTAGTTATTAATAAATTGTTTATTCTCTAAAAAAAAAAAAAAAATAGCTAGGGGAGGCTGAACTTTGATGAACGGGTGAAAACAGTTCATCTTAATGTTGGTGGCGGGTTGGTATCGTTATACATAGGTGTGGTTGGGGTTGAGCTTTTTTAGCTCATGTAAGTCCCTGACGGTCCGGAACTTTGAATATGATGATTTGTAACATGTTTAGTTATTAATAAATTGTTTATTCTCTAAAAAAAAAAAAAAGATAGCTAGGGGAGGCTGAACTTTCTGATATCATATCACCATACCAAATGCAAGTTTCAATTAAAAGTTCCCACCTAGGTTACCAACCATATTTTTTTCTTTATAACGAATATCTCTGAAAAGATTCTAAACGATATCACTCAAATTAGAAATTTTTAACTCGAATAATAAAGTATTTATCCTTAGCATCGCGACAATATTCGATTCTTGATCACCCTCTCATTACAGGGAAAGTAAATAAATTTATGGCACCTGCAAATCCTCAGAAGCATTTTCATTTATTACTGGGTCAAATAATCAGTAAAAAAAAGCTGCTTAAACTTAAATACTATTTATTTCATTTCCCAAGTCGTACCAAAGAGAATTGGTTTTGAAATTTTTTACCATTTTAACAGGTGGTGTTTTGTGGTTACTTGCTAGTTTTCAGTTTTTTAAACGTGTTGACGAAGTAAAAAAACCGAGTAAAAAACAGAGGGTATATGAGGATAAAAATCACTAAGTGACGAAACCGTAAAAAAGAAGTTTGCAGACTTTTATAGATTAGGAGAAGAAGAGAAGAAGGATTGCGTGTGTGTTGTGTGTGTGTGTCTGGCTTTTGGTATTTGACTATTTGTGGCTTCCCTCAGTTTTGCTCAAACTTTCATACGCAGTTTTTGAGTTTTCTTTCCTCCTCGTTTTTAATTTTACTGAGAATAAATAGAACACCAAAAAAGAAAAGATCACAAGAACAATGGCACACCCCATTCCCACTGTGCTTTGTTTCTCCGTTCTCAGAAACAAAGATTGAATTTTGAGTCCGACCCAGAATCCAAGACGGAAGACCCAGAAGGAGGAACCAACCCAATGGCGAAGACGGGCGTGTTTGATTCTGATCCGGCGGTGGTGGCCAAAGCAACAGAGTTGAAGAAGGAGTTGCAGAGACTGGTGAGGTCTATTGTGGACGATGAGGATTGCAGCACCCAAACTATTGATCAGGCCAACGAGACTCTTGGTGCTCTCAAGGAATTGAAGCTGCGGAAGAGATCGCTGTCTCTGAAGCTCAAGGACATTCTGGCTTGCCCTGAGGAATTTAGGTGCCCAATTTCAAAGGAGTTGATGAGAGACCCTGTGATTGTCTCTACAGGACAGGTTTGTTTCACAATTTGGTTTTGGAAATCTTGGATACCAGTTTTGCAAATGCAAGAAAAGATTGGTTCTATAGTACCAATTTTGAGTCTTTGAGTCTTTTTGTACAATTTTCTTTCTTCCTCTGGAGTTGGCCTAAGAAAATGTGAGGAAGAGAAGTGGGAATTGGAAGATGAAATTTTGGTTTTTCTTTCACTTTCTCAGCAACCAAACTGAGTTCATGAGGTTTTCTGGTCTGCTTCCTTGGTTTGAATTCATTACTGTTGACAGTAATTTTGATTTATGGTGGTTAAAATATGGATTTGAGTACCGTGTTGTTGATACTAAAACTGAATGACTGTTTGATTGGCCAAAATTTTGAGAATCTTTTATTTCAAGCTTTGGTAGATGAAGCTTATTGTATGAACCAAGTTTTTGTTATGCAAGAGAGTGGTGGAATTTCTGTATATCACCTATGCTTCTGGTTTAATCCGTACTCCATATTTTCAATTAGCTGTAATGTTTGTTGTTTTAATTGACAGACGTATGACAGACCATTCATCCAGAAACAGCTAAAATCAGGCAACAGGATATGCCCTCAAACCCAACAAGTACTTTCGCACACAATCCTTACTCCTAATAACTTGGTTCGCGGAATGATTTCACAATGGTGTAAAGATCGAGGGATTCAGTTATCGGATCCTGCTCTCCTTGTCAATGAGGATGGGATAACAGCATCAGATAGAGACCACTTGCTTTCTTTGCTCCAGAAGATGTCTTCCGCATTGCCTGAGCAGAAAGAAGCTGCAAAGGAGCTTCGGTTGTTAACAAAGAGGATCCCTTCTTTCCGGGCACTTTTTGGTGAGTCTCTAGATGCCATCCCTCGATTGCTCAGTCCCCTTTCCGAAGGCAAGTTCGAAGGTAGTGTTCACTCGGAACTCCAAGAAGATGTGATCACGACGTTATTGAATCTTTCAATCCATGACAACAACAAGAAGCTTGTGGCAGAAACTCCGATGGTAATGCCACTACTAATCGAAGCATTGCAATCAGGAACCATTCAGACAAGGAGCAATGCAGCTGCAGCACTTTTCACTTTGTCTGCTCTTGATTCCAACAAGGCACTCATTGGGGAATCCGGTGCCCTGAAACCACTCATCGACCTCCTTGACGAGGGGCATCCATTAGCAATGAAAGATGTAGCTTCTGCGATTTTCAATCTATGCGTCACACATGAGAACAAGGCAAGAGCTGTCAGAGCCGGTGCAGTGAAGACAATCCTCAGGAAGATAAAAAACCGTATGCACGTTGATGAGTTGTTGACCATCCTTGCATTGCTCTCAAGCCATCCCAAGGCTGTGGAGGAAATGGGAGATCTCGGTGCTGTTCCTTGCTTGTTAAGCATCATGAGGGACACCATATGTGACCGCAGCAAAGAGAATTGCATCGCTGTCCTTCACATTATCTGTTTCAATGACCCAACCAAATGGAAGGAAATGAGGGAAGAGGAGAAGAATTACAGAACAATATCTGAGCTTGCCAGGAATGGAACCTCAAGGGCTAAGAGGAAAGCTAGTGGCATCCTTGATAGACTGAACAGAGCTGTAAATTTGACACATACTGCTTGATGGGAGATCACTTTTTTCATTGTCACAGAACACCATAGTGTATATTCTTCACCTATTTCCAGAGCTCTGGTTGGTTGTATAGTCCTCGGGCATCATCGTGTAATATTTCTCCATCCCCCATTTTGTATGTTCTCTTCCTCTTTTAAGATTTTCAGTGTCTAGTTCAGAAGCTAGTCATGAAGAAATAAAAGGGCAAGCTTTATATGTTCATATTTACTGAAATCGTACTTCGTTTTGTGGAATGGTTTCCAGTCATTTGTTTCTGCTAATGTCAATTGTTTTACTCTAGCCTACCAAACCAGTAGAACAGAATTTGCTTAAGAATCAACGCTACTGATCTGCAGAAGACTGGCAGTTTCTTTATACTCTTTTTTTCTTCAACTACTACACGAAAGTCACCGAAGGTCCCAAACCATGAATGCTTTTGACAGTTCTTGAATCAAGCAATTAACAATTGCATTGAAGATGAATTGGTTCACTACTATCCAATGGGTTCCTTTACTCACTTTTGACCAAGATGGATGGTTCCAAATAATGAAATAGAATCAATGGCTCTGGTGTTAGATGATCAAAACTGTTGAAAGTGCCAAACGAGAAGAATGTGTTCATAATGAATGGTGCTGCGATTTCTGGTGTTGTGGTCCATTGAATTTTAAGATGCTACTCAGCTCCCTCCTCTTTTTGTGAGCAATCGATATTCAATGCAGCAGTTACAAAACCAAGCTGTAACTGTAGCAACGCCAATTTACTCACTTTTGTTCCCTTTTGTCAATAGATATGAACACCTTATCTCCACTGCTACAACATTTCATTTCCATCGTTCCTTTTTAGTTTTTATCTCTGCAAGATTTCTTTGTGGATGGTGATTGAAGTCCTCTTTGATTCCCCCAAGTCCAAGTCATGGGGACTCTATTCTTTGTCCCTTTTACAATTATGGAGCTGTGTATTACCTCTAAAACCCTACAAAACCTAACTTCGGCTTTATCTTTATATAGATTAATTTCCACTTGGCCCCTATAGTTGGTTTCTGCTAATGAAGCACATCTTGTGTACATGTCATCTTACGGAAAACAAATTAAAAAGAGGTCATGTAAACTACATGTGCTTCATAAACAGTAGTGTCCCATTTGGATTAGGATATGTTACCTACTTGTCCCTATAATCTTCTAATTATTCAAGCAACTAAAGCATCACATATTTCCTAACATCCCTAGCTGATACAAGTATGAATCGGTCTGGTGCCGAATGAACATAATATGATGTATAAACTGAAGCTGGTTGATGAGAATTTAGGGTTTATAGGGTATAACCAGAAGCTAGCTTATGAGAGTTGCTGCGAGAGGAGGAAAAAAAAAAAACGGCTTGAAACAAGCCATCTATACCAGTAATTCACAACTCATATACTCTAGCAATCAAGCAAAAATATAGTGTCTTATATGCCTGTGTATTGAATAATTGAGGTTTGGTCTATTCAAGCCAACCTTACAAAAGATGGGATGGAATAACTGATGAGTGGCTGCAAAGTTAGAATCTTTGGGGATAGCATAAAGAGAAAACTAGCACATTAGGAAAAGCACACACATCTATGTCAGTCGTGAATTATATTGTAGTACCAAGCATGGGACAAACAAACACAAAACATAGCACACTTGTTTTTTAATGACCACCATGATGAGCACGAGCTGATTCAAGATGCAACAGAAAAGTGGGTTAACAATGAAAGTCGCTTTGATGTTTACATGCTCTGGGGCACTATTTCCATTGAGATCTGATTTCAGAGGTTGGTGTCCACCCACACAGTTTCTGCATTCACTATTTGAATCCGCACAGTTCTGGTAGCCAAACTATGAAGTATTTTGCAGGAGAAATAAATACAGTCAAACAGCCGGCAACTTCGCTTATGTATGAGCGTTTCTCATTCATAACAATTTGCCATTTTGTAAATGCACTTGAAAGTGCTTACTGAGAAAGCACGTATTAGGTGCTCTTACACTCCATAAGGCACTGTCAGCTCTTACTGCTAAGCGCTACACAGTAGTGTGCAAGTTCAGGACACAAATCTACATAAAGCATTAAGTCTATGACTCATTGTCAAGACAATTTATCTGTACAATTCAGAAGGAAAAGACTTTCCACTGCACTCTGCCACACAAGTGTAGTCCATTACATGTTTTAGCACAACTATGGACTATTAGTTCTAAATAGCAAGTCAACCTTTACGACGTTCTATAGGCCCAGCCATGTTCTTTTAAATAAGCTTGGACTGCTTCTTTTATGGCAAAGTTTGGTATTAGCTGCGACGGTTCAACTGGCTCACGAGTAACAGGATCAAACTTACCCACCTGAAGTATAGTGCAAAAAAATCATTCAGATATCAATGTGAATAAGACCAAATATGAACAGAATATATCTACCATAGTGAATGCAATATTAAGACCAAACATTACCTTCTCAAGATGGTCCAGGATCACTGATCTCTCATATGTAACACCACTTGGTGTAATTACAGGATCACGAAATATATCAAGTGAGATATTACAACATAAATAATCAGGCACCTGAAATTTTTAACCATCATCATTACTCTTCTTGAAAGAAACAGGAACAAGGTGTATGGAAGTGAGAGGAAAACATGCACTGACCTCACTTGCTGTGTCAGCTTCTGCAGCTTTTTCAAACACTCTTCCTAAAGCCTCTAACTGTTTCATATGGGTAGTACCATCTTCATCCAGAAACCCTTCCATCTGAAAAGCATCATGTGTCTCTCTGAGAGCACTTTCACAAGCTTCTCTGAAACATCAAACAAGTTTTATGAAGCAGCTAACAGCAAAATGAACACCAAAAAGCCATTTAATGTAAGCATTTTCAAACATCATAAGCCTAAACTCAGAATGAAGCCATACTTCAAGCTTTGCAATTCCCATGCACGTTTACTTGATGCCTCTTCCCACTCCCTGTATTTTGCCTTTGCAAGCTCCTGCCATATGTCTTCTACCATATAACCCTTAGGATCAGCAACTCTCCCAAGATCCAAAGCCTGTAAAGGTTACAAAGAGGTCAACAGAATCTGAAGATTTTAATCACCCAAAAGCAACTTAATGTGATGAGCTGTCTATCAAGTATCAAGTAGTAAGGATAAAATGATTACACTAGTAGCATGTAGAAGATTATACTGGTGCCAACTAACTGTTTAAGCTTCAGTAAGTTATAGGATCTTACCCCTACTTTCAATTTGAAACCATATACTTATGTACAAGCAAGACTTCAAAGCTACAAAGTTAGCTTCCAAAAAGTCGTTTTAATAAATCATCACTTGCATTTAACTGTTTGAGCTACAATTGTTATCCGATATCACCCTTATTTTCAATTTGAAACCTTATGCAAGCAAGAGCTTCAAGCTACAAAATAAGCTTCGTAGAGTCATTCTGATGAACAATCAACTTGAGGCAGAATGGCATCGCAACTATAATACAACTTTTCATAAACCTGAACCTCTTCATTCTCGAAAGGCATAGAAAAAGGGTATTAGATAGGGCACTTTTCAACTAAGAATCATCTCTAATTTTTTTTTTTTTATATAATTATTTGCTTCTTTTTCTGAATAGATTATGGAACTCCAACTTCTATATATATATATATATATATATATATATATATATATCTAGCAGAAATCTCCTTAATTTTTGGACTTGAATTCTTTCCTCTATCATTGTTTTTCCTCTATCACTGTATTTAGTCAAGAAAATTGGAAACAATTTACATATTGGCAACTTAAGCAGGAATTGAACAGTGCATAAATGGTTCTACCAAGGTCATTTCTAATTTAGAGCTACCCATTACCATTCATCCTATAAATGGGTGCATGTGTCTGTGGGAGGATCTACGAAGAAACTTAAAAGAAACAGGATCTGATAATAAGATGCAACTGCCAATACAAAATCAATTAGCATCTAAAGATGGAAATTGTTCTTTCTGATATCCGGAATTCATGTCATATTACGGAAACAGTGAACACCAGAAACTAAAGTTTCGCACTCATAAAATCTACTACATTAAACCCTGGCATGTAACATGACCAAACTAGGTACAAATGGCTGTCAAAAACAAAACAAAATGATTCAACAAGAACATTAGTAAAACTAGACTTTGTATGGAAGACAGTATGTGCCCAGTATTCATCATTACAGAACAAAAAAGAGTGAGAGAAAGGAAAAGAAAAGAAAAAAAAGAGAGCCCAAACCAAGTTTTCTAAATGCATATAATACAAACATCCTAGACAGAAAGGAAAAGAACTCACCCTCTCCAATTCCTTAACTCCTTCAGGATATTCTTGCTTCTGCAGTAGCGCAAGCCCCAGATAATAGTGGCCCTGTCATGCAACCAATCTCCAATAAACTATGATGATCCAGTATGAAACAGAAAAAGAAAATGTTTCCAAACCAGTTGAAGACATTTCACAACTTAAGACAAAAATACATAGCATATGTAACATAAAGTTATAATAGTGGCCCTGTCATGCAACCAATCTCCAATAAACTATGATGATCCAGTATGAACCAGAAAAAGAAAATGTTTCCAAACCAGTTGAAGACATTTCACAACTTAAGACAAAAATACATAGCATATGTAACATAAAGTTATTAAGCAATTTTCGGACTACCCCATACGCTTGTCTTGATGGTAGACAGTGAACTAAAAGTTTGCTTCCAAGCAAGAAAAAGATGGCAGGAAAACCTGCTTCTAATAACTAATAAGCAAACTTCCAACCACAGAAGTCAGAGCACCAAAGTATAAAAAAGGAAACCGAAGTTTTTAAGCTATCTTCTAGTTGGAGAATTAACACTGCATCTAAGCATAAAAAAACAAATGGGAAAGTGAACATACATTTCAACAATAACCAATTTCGTCAACACAACAAAGTGCACCCTGAAGATGCCCTTAAAATATGGATGAGAAAGTGAAAGAGCTAAACTCGACCACAACCATCGACTTTGAAAACATAGGAAGCACAAAAGCCTGGTGCATCAATCTTGCGCAAAATGGCGCCGAACACTCTCAAGTTAACGGCGTCATGCATTGCCTTAGAAGTACTCTAAGGAACAAACTAGTGAATTAGATGCACAAGCAAAACACAAATTCCAGTCCTCTAATCAATTTTGATGTAACCCGAAACACATTGCACAGAGAGAGCCGAAAATAGAATATTTTACCTTGACCCAATCACTGTCGAGCTGAATAGCTTTCCTGGAATCTTCTTCGACTCTGGTCCAATCCCTGCGTTGGTTTTCCACAATTATCACAACAACAACAACAATCTTGAATGAAAAATTCAAAACAGAGAGGAAGAGCGAGGAGGACTGATTATACATACTTAAGAACGCGATGACACTGAGCACGATTGGTATAATTAACAAGGACTTTAGGGCACAGTGTGATTGCCTTCAAACCCCAAAAACGCAACGCAAATATGCAAAAAAAAAAATTAGTAACGGAAAAAATTTGCAAAAAATTAGAAACAAGTTGCAGTAGATGAGAAAGAAAGAGAATTGAGATAACCTCAGTGTAGGCATCGATGGCGGCCAAGTATTTACCCCTTTTGAAGTAGGTGTTGCCGTCCTTCCGGAGCTTCTCCGCCCTATCCAATGCCCCGGTTTGACCCATCTCTCTCTCTCTCTCTCTCTGTGGCTCTCTCCGGCTCAAATTGAGTGAGTGTTGGGGAAGAGGAGGAAGCGCGAAGAGGAGGCTTCGTTTTCAGGAAGCAAGCGCGAAAGGAAGAAGAAATGACCTTAAAGCAGGGTCAAGCACCAAGACTTGTTTATAGTGGCCTATATTGGCCCCTTTTCAAAAAACAAAAAATAATTTTATTTAAATTGAAGCCTTCTCTAACAAGGTCACATAACATTGGAAGATTCGAGATTTTTTGCCCTTTTTTTTCGCTCCTATTTTGCTGTCAAGACTCAAGACTCAAGCTCATTGGCAACTTACAAGATAATCCTTTTTAACTTTCTCAACTTTTTTTCTATATTTTGTCAAGAGAAGCTCTCATTGGACAACCTTTTTTTTTTTTTTTAATTTCCCAAACTGCCATCAAGAGATACAAAACGAGAGCTTTTCATATGCAATGCAAGTAGCCAGATGTCCAGAGTCCATTTCTCAACTATGTTTTGCATTTTACAATAGGAACGGGAGGGAGGGCTCCGAAGGCGCAAACTATAAGCCGGTCTGCCGGTGTCGCTGATTCTTTGTCCCACAGATGAAACCAGAAATTTGCGAGTAATGCTGAATTTGAAGAATTGAAGTAATGCATATAGTAAGACATTGTACGGTTTAGATTACAACAGAAATGCAATATGCATCTAGTTTCCGGTAAGACTAGATCCTTCATTTTTGTCATCTTTAGAGTTGTCTGATAATGATAGTTGCTCTCGAACATGGTCTGCAAGTCGAGATGCTTCCTGGTCTATGTTCAGGGGCCGCCTCCGTAAACTCTATCAAAATGGACATGTTCGTATATGTCTAAGTTTGTATCTCGGAGCCTAGTTTTCGCACAAATATAAACATAAATGTGAATAGTGCACATACCTCAGAAGCCCATAGGCAATCAAGGGCCTTGCGCGGAATTATGTGAATATGAGTCTGCATTTACCATGTCACATGGAAATATTAGCATAAGCAATATCATATTCCTAAAGGTAAACAGAAAATTTGAAGATAGAAGAGTAAAATGCTCAAGTTCATGAAGAATAAGTGAATAACAACATCTCCCATTGTTCAGTTGCAATGAGACGTGAAATTTTGGTACTGACAACAGATACATCATTTCTCCTGCATACTGCTGCTAATTAAATGTAAATTCAGATGGAAAATATAATGACTCACATGAAATATAACTTGGCCTGCAGCTGTACCGTTGTTAACTAACAAGTTGAATGAATCTGCACAATTAGAACTTCCATGTTAAACTTTTATAACACGAGCTTAGGCAGGTACGCTGGAAAATGCACTTTGGAAACAAAAGGATGTCTTCCAGAGTAAGTACTGAAATAAAGCTCCTTATCCTCATAAGGTCAGAACAAAGATGGTCTTCCCAAGTCAATGTAAATTTGCAATGAATCAAATGCAGATAATCAAACAAGTAGCTCCTCTAATGTTTTATCCAGATTTTAATGAACACTCAAGCACAGCATAATTGCTATAGAGCGAGGCAATCAAGTAGATAAACTAAAAGGAAAAGGAAATTGCAATATGGTGACAACAGAAAATGACTTTGAACACATACCAGAACCAGTAGCTTTCATGATTGCACTGCTGATAAAGGGCACTTTTGAACACATTGCAGCCACCACCTGCAGAACAAGTTGATTCAGACTCATGCAAGATTATAGAATCCAGCACGGATACAGAACACATATGCATACAGTATCATACACCCATACAACTTCTGAGAGATATGCCGAGAAAATCCTAGCACAACTATCATTAATGTAGTCAAGCTGTTCATCAACTGTATGCTTCCCAATGATTCAGAATACCCTTCTACCTTTTACAAGTGCATATATAGGTACTCTATTTTGCCATATTCATATCAAGAAGTTCACCTTATTAATATTTGAATATCATATTATATGTAATATGTCATGATACCCAGCAACAGAACTCACCACATATTATTCTTATGTGAGGTAACTGTATCAATAGGATTATACTTACATCTGGAGGTGTTGCTTTCAGTGAAGGAAAATGAGACCTTGGGATGATAAGAGAATGCCTGGGGAACAAAACTATGAAATTGAATAAGTGGAGAACAAAATAATGTTGAACTAAAGTAGTTAAGTTAACAGCATTTTATTAGTTTTTTATTATTAAGAATTAATGTGATTAATTGAAGTTAATAGGAAGCAAATGCAAGGACTTCACAAACTAAGACACCGTTCAGTCATTCACTGTTTGCGAAGGTTCAGTTGCATTAAGTACTATGGAGAAATTTGACAATCTATTATACAAATCTGAAAAAGAGCAGCGACAGAAATTGCTTCAATCAAATATAACCTCTCAAGGCCTGAAGAGACATATACATGGTAATTAAAGAATTCTAGCACCACAGAAAATATTAGCCACTCTTAAGGAATTTGCTTAACCAATGACATAATCTGGATTAAAGAAATTGAGATACTCTTGTTTGTACATGTGTGGAAGTTTATCCTGAGCCTACCAAATCACCATAAAACTCCAACAGGAAGAAAGCGAAGAGCTGGCAATAAGGAAAAGAATAATTGTATGTTGGATTAATGATACCTTACCCACGACTCAGCGGATGTGTGTCCAATATACAGAGGCAAACATCATCCTCGTAAATCTGTAGTTGAAAATGCCAGAAAGAATCAATCATAGCACAACCAAAAGGAAAATGAACCACAGAGATTAATTAACCCCATATTATAACAATCTTCACGCTATTGAAATGTAAACTATAACAGACATAACGTACACTTAAGCCAGTACAAAATGGGCAACTATTTCATTGCCTTCAACCAGACTCATTCCTTAACATAACCAAAAGTGTTCTTCTTGAGCTAACATACAATAGGAAAATGCATTCAATATAACTATAATTCAAATTAGAAGGCAATCAATGAAACAACAATCCGAAAATTATACAAATTCAAAACAGCAAACTTGGCCGAGTTTCTACCTTGAAAGCAGGGGATTCACCGCGTATGATTCTGCAGAAAACGCAGTCGTTTTGGTCACTTCCCTTGTCGGAATCACTAGGTTGCTGGTTAGCATCACAACTGGACCTGGAAACGAGAATCTGTCGGGTCGGGGCGGGACCGGAACCGGGGCGGAGATGGGAACAGAGAATGGAAAGCCTGCGGGACTCCATATATCAAGCAAAACGTATGGATTTTGGGGTTGCCATGTTCTGCGATTCCTGCTATTGAAACTGGGGGGAAGACGAAGAAAACAAAAACAGAGAGAGCTGCTGTTGCTGTTTTTGGGTTTTGGACTTTTGGTTTATGAAATTAAGGGGTCAGTGGCGTTGCTTTTTTTTTTTTTTTTGAAGGGGGGTCAGTGGCGTTGCTTATCCACATGAGAATGAGATCATAATAGTAGAGGCCACGCATTAAGAAGTGGTCGATTTTTGTTCTCTCTGGGGATTACGATTACAGTATGAAAATATGAAATACATCACCTCAATAATTGCGACAGCAAAACAAAAAAACAAAAACAAAAAAAGAATCACCATTTTATAAAAGTTTCTATTGCCTGGTCAGATGAGGCATGGGAGCTAAGAAGGAAGGGGAAAAACTCCATGTTTCACACCAGGAGCTTATGGGTTTGCAAACTTCTTGTTTGGAGAAGGAAATTGCATTGTTGAATTAGAGGAGGTGAAAAAATAGTAAGTATTAATATGCTAGCCTTTACTTTTTTTGGTAATAATGAGAGGAAATTATGTAAAGAAAAATAAAATATTTCCTGAATCTTCATGCATTCACACTCTAAAATACCAACATTTCAAATCCATAAATATCTCAAACATTAGCCCCATATATAATGTCATTGTCATTCTTTGTCCAAATAAAAATATACCTACTTATATTCACAAGTTTCTCTCACTCATTAAACACTTAAATGCCTACATTAAGATGGTGGGCATGGTGGCGGCACGGTATGGTAATTTTTTCACCGATCTCTCGGTGGTAGAATTGGTGTGGCTTGCCGCATGGTATCATCGACTTGGGGTGCTCGAAGACATGGAATTGTGGTGGTGGCCTGCTGGCTGGGTTCCTGATGACAACGAAGAGGAGTACTGCGGCAGCGTTTCTCTTTTATTGTTTAGAGTCTTGTTTTTGGTTAGGTTGGTTAGAGTCTTTTTTTCAGTTAGGTTGGCGGCTAGGTTTTTTTGGTCAATAGTTGGTCTCTCCTCTGTTGTTGGGGTATATAGAAAATAGAATATTTAAGGGAGATATATTTACGGATATAGAAAAATGGAAAAAGGGAAAATAGAAGAATAACTTTGAGGTACGACTTGAGTCGTTTCCTTAAAGTGTTATTTGCCCCCACTCAATGAGTTTGCTAAAGGGTTCTTGGCAAATCACTTCCAGGATACAACAAAATTTGGAATATGTGATAAGCAAAATTGAAAAATTCCCTTAGAGACTATTATAAGGAAATTATATGATTATAAGAAAAGAAGAGGGAGAGGAGAGGAATCAATTGCAGAATGATTTGATGGTTAAAACTGGTGGCATGTCCTTGATGAATAAAATGTTATCCATTGGGGTTTTGTACTTGCTTGTCTGGTACTTTAATAATGTTCGTATTCTCTTTTATTTAGTGTAAAATCTTGATCCCAGCTGACCCCAGAATCAAAACCTTCTAGTTCTAAAGGCATGGCTCTCTTGCATCTTATTGACTTATTCTATGACTTCTTTTGTAGAGGAAGTCAGTCGTCAATCTCGGTCTAACTTTGTTACCTTAGCCTGGTCTTTCCTAGGCCTCATTCTATCCTGATATTGAGCCAAGTTGCCCAAGAACAATCAAACTGTTCGTAGCTCTAATTGCATGATCGGATGTTAGGATGATGACATTTTAATCTTTTGGGGTTGAGTTACCAGTTTTAGCTTACAAAACATATTCTCTTAATAATCCCTTAACATGTGCTCCGCACATGTCAATTGGCTTTTATTTTTTAAAATTAAAAAAAATTACAGCAATTTCTCTCCTCATTTTAGAAAAGTTTCTCATTTTTTCATGGGAGATATTGCAAATTTATCATAGTCTATTGACTATCTTATCCTCACATAGAAATATTTTGTTTACTAATATCTATATTATGTGAGGGCATATATGGTAGTTCAAAAATTTAACCATTCCCTTAAGAATTGACTTAATTATATAAGATTGTTCAATATAAAGTATGTACCTCTTCATAATTTTATCTTGTCTTTTCTCTATAATCATAAATCTGATTATATATATTTTCAACCATCATACCTCTTCAATTAATTATGTAATATATTTTATATATATAACTGAAATTTCCAACAATCCTCCCCAATTTCAAAATATATATAAAATATGAAATTGACATAATTCTCTCAGTTCAACTCTTCTTATAGTCATACATATATGATAACGCATACAAGAAA
The DNA here is from genome assembly GCA_002564525.1 of Rosa multiflora. Lineage (NCBI taxonomy): Eukaryota > Viridiplantae > Streptophyta > Magnoliopsida > Rosales > Rosaceae > Rosa > Rosa multiflora. Next base: position 103,639 of record BDJD01005185.1, read on the forward strand.
GATGTCTTTCGAATTAAACCTTCAATTAGTGTAAGTAAGTCAAAGTATGAATGAAAACCTTGGTGGTCGCAACTTAAACCAAGTCCTCTTATGTTAATACCGGATTTACCACACACATGATCATATTAAATTTCCTTAAAGCAAATTCTGCACCAATTAAGCACTATTATGGCCCTGTGCTTCATCCTGGTTTCATGAACATTTACAAGATAAAACCCAACTCTCTTGGTAGAAGCGGCACCACTTCTTATGTTCATCTAGGTGAGGTTTCTTCTCATGTCCCTGCTACTATAAACATAAACTATGAACCTCATTAAGAGAAATTATCTCATCCTCCTCAACGTAGCAGTTTTGCACTGATCATCCTGGAATAGGCTCTGTAATTAATTTTCAGTGTTTCTACAATCACATACAGTAAATTGTTATTACCCATTAAACTTTTAAGTAGTGATGTTCTAGAGAAAGTTGGGTTACCATTACTGGTGACTTAATTAGGTAAAGGTTTTAGCCCCATTCCACTAGATGTTTTAACTACTAAATCTCTCGAGAGTGCTTTTGTAAACGGATCCGCCAAATTATTATTCGACTTAACATAGGTAATATTGATAATTTCATATGTTATCAATTGTTGGACATACTAATGTCTCAAGCTAATATGTCTAGACTTTCCATTGTATATCTTACTATATGCTCTAGACAATATAGACTCACTATCGCAGTACAAAGTAATGGATGACATCGGTTGTGGCCACAACACTATTTCCAATAACAAATCTCTAAGCCATTTCGCTTCTTTACCTGCAGCAGCTAAAGCTATAAATTCAGATTCCATAGTTGAATGTGCTATACATGTTTGCTTCTTAGAAGCCCAAGAAATCGCTCCTCCAGCGATTGTAAAAATCCATCCCGATGTAGATTTATTATCATTAGCACTTGTTATCCAACTTGCATCTGAATATCCCTCCAGTACTGCTGGGAATTCAGAATAAGAGACACCTAACTTTATGGTTCTTTTCAAATAACCAAAAATTCTACTGATTGCTTTCCAATGAGCAACACCAGGGAATGTATCTAGAAAGTTTGCAAACTGAAAATGCAATATCTGGCCTTGTACAGTGTGTAGCATACATTAAACTTCCCACTGCACTGGCATACTCAAGTTGTGCAACTGATCTACCAGAGTTACTAAGTATAGTGCCATTAGGCTCATAAGGGGTTGTTGCTTCTTTAATTTGTAAATGATTGAATTTAAGAAGTAGTTTCTCTATATAATGTGACTGACAGAATGCATAACCTCCATTATGCTTCTTTATCTTAATTCCTAAGATAGTATCTACTTCATTCAAGTCCTTCATCTTGAACTTTGATTTTAAGTACTCCTTAGTATCAGTTACACCTTTCATATTTGTTCCAAATATGAGTAGGTCATCAACATATAAGCATATAATGACACCATAGTCATTTGTGAACTTAGAATATATGCACTTATTAGCATTATTATGTCTAAATCCAAATGACAAAATAAAATTTTTCATGCCATTGTTTTGGTGCTTGTTTCAAACCATATAATGACTTAACTAACTTACATACTTTCTTTTCATGTCCAGGAAGAACAAATCCTTCTGGTTGTTCATGTCTCCTTATACTAAAAATACAATAGACTAAGATGAAATAAAATCCGGGTCTAGAGTTTTTTCTTTTCTAACTCTTTTACTTTTTTCTAGGTTCAATGACAGTTTCAGGTTGTTTTCTTTTCTCACTTTGAGAAGAACTCGGATTTACGTTAGGCAAAGGTGCTTCATTATAGTCTATATCAGTGCCATAATTGTTGTAGACATCTCTAGACTCAACTATATATTGTATTAGAGTCCAAATTTAGCAACCTATATGCCTTTGAATTTTCTGCATATCCCACAAATATGCTTTTAATCCCTCTTGGACCCAGTTTAGATCTCTTGGGATCAAGTGCCTTATAAAAGGCTAAACATCCCCATACTCTTAAGTATGACAAATCTGGTTTTCTACCTTTCCAGATTTCATAGGGTGAAACATGTGTTTTTCTAGATGTAATTCTATTGTGAATATAGCATGCAGTAAATAATTCTTCGCCCAATAAGTATAAAGGAACTATGGCATTTATCATCATAGAATTGATCATTTCAGTAAGTGTCCTATTTTTTCTTTTGCCTAATCCATTTTGTTGTGGAGTGTATGGTGCTGTTTTCTGATGTACAATCCCATGCTCTTCACAAAAAAAAAATTAAATTCATTTGAAAAATATTCACCCCCTCTATCACTACGAAGACATTTAATTTTCTTACCTATTTGATTTTCTACTTCAACCTTGTAACGTTTAAAACATGCAAATGCTTCATCTTTAGTAGACAAAAGATATACATAAGTGAATCTAGAGCAATCATCAATGAATGTAATGAAATATCTTTTTCCTCCTCTAGTCAAAACACCATTAAACTCACAGATATCTGAATGTATCAAATCTAGTAAAATAACATTTCTTTCCGTCATTGGAAAAGGTTTCTGTTCGCTCAAAAATCGTCTCGGCCGCGTGTCACTGGGCCGAGGTCTTCTTTGGCTTACACATGTCCTTCTGGAGTGGTGACGTGTGCGCGGGCGTGCCAACTCGCGGCCGGTACGTAGGCCAAGCGAGGTTTTGTTGTAGATTATAGATCTTGCGCTGATTTGACTTCTGATAAGTTGATTGTAGGTCGAGGAATGATCAATCTCGGCCGCGGGGTTCTCTCTGCCTTGAATGTAAGGACTTTAGCACTGATCGGCCTTAACTAGCCGCAGCCTTCGTGCTGTGTAACTCGGTGATTGAGGTGAAAGTGATTCTTTTTGTGATTTTATATTTTGTATAAAGTAAATAACGTAAAGTAAACGACAGAAAATAAAAGTGCAGGTAAAGACAAAGTAAAGTGCAGGAATGTAAAGGTGCAGCAAAGTAAAGTGCAGGAAGATAAACTGCTTGAATGTAAAGAGCAACAAAGTAAAGTGCAGGAAAGATAAATACCAGTAAAGAAAGCGATAAGACAAACACGTAAAGATTGATAAGTTTTGCTGAAATGTTGAAATGTATTGAGATAAAATTTGAGTAATCGCGTAGAGCGTTTGGTCGAGGACCTCTAACAATGAATCCTATGGTCCTTTTTATAGTGAAGCTAAACTACTGAATGAAGGAAAATAAATAATCTCAGCCTTTACAGTTATGACCGCATTGATTACAAATAGAACAGTATTCATGTTTGTGATATCGTTATCAATGATTGATTCTATCATGAGCAATCAATCAGGTCTTGTAACTGATGATTGACAATAACACCTCCTAATGCTCATTCAAGTTAATTGCCCCAAACTTAGGTAACGTTTTTCCTGACAATCAACCTCTTTGATGAATTAGCCGCGGTCATTCATTATGACTTGTGGGTCATTTAATCTCTACTGATTTAATAACGGCCCTTTGAACACGTTATTTTTAGTCATCAATTTGACAATAAACATTTAATGTGCCGCGGCTAATTAGCTGCGGATATTCATTACGCTTTGTGGGTCGGGCCCACCTATCTACCATGTGACAATAAACATTTAATTAGCCGTGGCTAATTCATTACGCTTTGTGGGTTGGGCCCACCTATCTGCCACGTGAGCCTTGCCAAATATAGGTTCAAACAGGTACATCAAGTGGAATTAATTTTGAGAACACATCAATGATATACCATGATAATACAAGCAGATGGACTACTAAGTTCAAGTAAGATTTCTACCAAATTTTCATGCACTGATGCAATTTTTCTTTGCCTAAATTTTCTAATATATATTCTATAAAATATGTCTTCATCTATTACATTTTGTGAGCTTTATGTAATACTCTAGCAGTCTTTCAATTACTTTTGACTTTGGGTGTGTACATCTTCCAGAAAGTATTATGAGCGAAAGGAAGTCTCTTTCTGATAGCTATTAACACTTTGTATATGTGGTTTTAAATATGTATGGTACTAAATTTTGTTAGGGATTGCTCTCTGACTTCTATAGCGGCAGGACAATACGGAGCTGTGCCAACTATTATGAGACAACATTTTGTTTGAATGCAAAACTTAAAAAACAGATCTTATGTTTCGTCTAATTTTTGTGTGTATTCATGAATTTGTTTTCCTCTGTTGCTACTGAGGCATTGTTATGCGCAGGATTGCAGAGCATTGAAGCTTTCTAGTTTTGTTTGTAGGTACAATTTCAAGCCTGTTGTGGAGGTGACCTGCTGTCAAAGGCGAAACATGAAAACATCGTGAAGGTAAAATACTTATTTCCTCCAATTTGTTTCTATTTAGGCAGTTATCTATCAAAGATATGGATATATTGTATGTTTGTATGTTCATTATTGTTCTTGAAAATTCTTTTAGACTATGTTATATTATTCCAGTTTTTTAGTTTTAGGGATTGGAAGTTAGCCTTACGCAAACGATATTTGTATCGAGAAATGTCTTTTTTT
>BDJD01005186.1:4130-19083 GCA_002564525.1 Rosa multiflora
GTCCGACTCACTTACTCAATCGTAGCCCGTCATCCACCTAGGATTATGGCGTCCGATATAAACACCTCAATCGTAGCCTGTCATCCACCCAAGATTATGGCGTCCGACTCACTTACTCAATTGTAGCTCCGTCACCGCCCAGGGTTATGGCATCCAATATAAACACCTCAATCGTAGCCCGTCATCCACTCAGGATTATGGCGTCCGACTCACTTACTCAATCGTAGCCCGTCATCCACCTAGGATTATGGCGTCCGATCACTTACCCTCACACTAGTCACCACACATGTATGCACACAGATCACCGCACATGTACTCACACAGATCGTCACAAAATATTGTTTCCTCATCTCCCACAACCTCAACAAATAGCAAAACCAATTCCAAATAATATGTTCTCGTCTCCAAACCATCATCAAAATCGAATCCCACATGCTTAATAATTTCCCCAATCATAAATCAATCAAGTCATACAAATCGACACCACAATCAATAATGATTCAAGTCTCTCATAGACAATAACTGAAAGGATCACACTTTACTCAATTACTCTTTATCAACATCAACTCCACAATATATGATAATTTATATCTTCAAGAGAAATGCTCGGAATGATAAATCAATCAATCAAATCAATACTTCACCCAATGTCATATCATCTAATATATATATTCCACGTAAATATATATATATATATATACGTAGTCACCCACACAGGAATGACTACTAATACCAACTATAGTTCACACGTAGTAAAAACCGAGAAATTCATTTTTATATACTTAAAAACTCATTTTCGTAAAATCATTTTTCAAACATAACAATTAAATGTAATTAATGAAATTCTGTTCGTAAATGAACCATGTGAGATTTACTCACCTCAAATCCTGCTGTGTCTTCTTAATAGCTCAAAATACGATTGACAATCGTTCGCCAACTCAAACCGTCAATCACCTAATCAAATAGGGTCTCAACTTAGCACACCATTCATAAAACGCACTTATACGAAGATCCAGCGGTCGGATCTTCACCAGTGACCACACAAAGTCATTGGGACAGTCCTACGATCAATAAATCAAAACTACAAGTCTATCGAACGGTCCGATCTTCACAGATTACAAATCGAACGATCCAAATCGTAAAATTCATAACTTAATCATACGATCTCCAAAATTTACATGCTATAAATCGAAATGATCATATCAACATGTAGAACGTAAAAATGGGCAGAAACTGCCCTTGGGGTCACCAAAAGTGGCGGGAAAAGGCCGCCGGAGTTAGAGGCAGAGCCGCCGCCGACCACTGCCAAAGGAGTCTGGGCCAGGCTACTCCTCTTCGTTTCATCAATATTAGAAACTTTCATAAGTAGCACGAAGTCAGAAAATGAGTGGAAGTGGTCGAAATTACCTAAAACAGTCCGGTTTGGCCGGAATTTCTCCAGTTTTCCGATGAGGCTCCGTTCAACGTGAAATCGATCGCTTCAGGTCCGGTCCTTCTTGGTGCTTGTTCAGAAAGTTGAGACGACTTCAACAAGAGAAAAACCTTGAGTTTTGGTTGCCGGAGCTAGGATAAATCGGGATAGACTTCAAATCGGGCTCAAACCGAACGAAGCTTCCCGCCGCAGCTACAAGCCGTTCCACGGCCCAAGGCTGCCACTTGAAGCTGCGCAAGGACGAGGCGAGCACGATGGAAGTAGTCTGGAGTCGTGAGGTGGCCGGAGAGGCGAGAAATCGGTCGGAGAAGGTGAGCTCTGTTTTGGGCTCGGGAGAGAGAGAGAGAGGTCGGCTGCACCAAAAATAGAAACCCTACTATTTTTGGAAATTTCCAAAAATAGCTAGGTATATATAGCCAAAATGGAAACTTTTCCAAACGCAATAACTTCTTCATACGAACTCCAATTCTTATGTTCAGCATATGCACAAACTCGTATCGACGAGCTCTACAACTTTTATGAATGAAGTTTTCCCAAATTCCATACGTAAAAAAAGTCAACTTTTCACGACCCCCTAAAATGTTCCTTTTTTTCGAAATAAAATCGTTCGAACTAACTCCACCACATCTCCAAGCTTCGTACTCGCACCCATGGCCACGAAATCATTTCTAAAGTCAAAGGAAAAATAATTTCGATTTTCAGGGTATTACAATTGGTTTCTTCATAAATGGAATCAAAGGGTGTTTCCTTGTAACAAGGGAATATAATTAAGAGACACGTTCTATCTTGAATGGGTCGAATCTGAAATAATTAAAACTCTATTAACTAAATGAATACGAGTGAAATTATGTTGGGTGACATTTACGCTCACAGTGTGCTTATTTTCTCTCAACAGTGAACTTGCTCTTAGTATACGTTGGTGTATTGATTTGATAATATCTTTACACATACGCAAGTGCACATATCGTTAAAATATCGAAATCGGTGTAGAGGCTCACACTAGTTTTTTTTTTTGGCTTAAAAATATTATGGTCGTCTAGAGTACTTTGATGTTTGTCATACCCTTATTTTTTTACTTTTAGTAAATTAATATAGTGGAAACTTATTGAACTGGTCAACAAGTTACCAAATTAAATATCAACATGTGTCATTTTTAAAAATAAAATTTACCATATTAACAACACACTCTTTCTTGATATGCAACATTATTAAAAATCATGTAACAAGTATTGCCAAAATAATAAATTATACATAGTTGAACTACAATTACGACTTATGACAACAGTTGTTGTGGTTATTGTAATTGAGTAGTCAAAGATGTAAATATCGTATTTGGACTACTTTTATCAAATGGAGAACCTTGATTATCAAGTGGAGAAGCTCCTTACAATACTGATTTGTTACATATCTTTTGGTATAATTTTAATTTTACCATGTTCACAACACAAATGTTGTCAGAATTGTAAAATGGTTGGTAATCTTGTAAATGCTATAGTTTTGAAGTAATTACTACAATATCAGAACAAAAGTTACTACTTTTACACCAATAGTTGTGAGAGTTATGATAAAATATGTAGTCATTGAGTAATTATTCCATTAATGATAAAAATATAAAGATTTACCACTTTGACAACAAATTTGTTGTTGCACTTGTTAAATTGTCCATAAATTAGTACATTAGTTTAGGTTGAGTAATTACTATAAATAGGACAAAAGTTACCGCTTTTGATATAATTGTTGTGGTTATGGTAAAATGTGTAGTCATTGCAGTTATTTTGGTAATAATTTCACTAATGGTAAAAACATAAAGATTTACTACTTTGATAACAAATTTATTGTCACACTTGTGAAATTATCCATAAACTAGTACATAGGTTGTAGGTGGAGTAATTACTATAATTAGAACAAAACTTATCTTTTTTTCATCAATTGTTGGAGTTTGTGGTAAATTAAGTTGATTAAAAGTAATTACTAATTCAAAGATGGACGATCTATTTTATATAATATTTACCATTTTGAGTACTCATGTAACCACTTTGAGGACACATGTGGTAATTAAAAAAAAATCCTCATTATGTTAAAGGAAAAACACATTGTGTGTCTTCGTCAAAGTCACTGACGAAGAGGGAATCAAGGAAATTAACAATTACCAATCAATCAACATCGATTACATATCAATCAGCATTTAATGTCATCATTGTAATTGATATTTCTGTTGTAATTCCGTCCCTATATAAAGGGATTATGAAATGAAATAAGTAGACAATATGAGCACAAAGAACGACGATATTATTGATTATGTGCCCTATTTTAGCCTTGTTTCTCCCTTAGTTTCGTGTTTTGAGTCATTAAGTCATTTTCAGAGTCTTGTAGAGTGTTTGGTGTGAAATAGGTGAAAAACAAAAAAATTCATGAAAAATCCTAGCTGGATCAGGATTTCTCACCGTCGACCTTTTTGCGGTCGTTACATTTTAATTCCTTTTATTTTCTCTAAAATATTCTGATATTCTCCTCCTTGTTGTAGGAAACCTTGCCTGGTGGAACTCTTGGAAACGACAATGATGGAATCAGAAAATAAAGCATTTAAGACGTTTGACCAAGCAATGAAGAAGGGAAATAAAGGAGAAAGACGTTTTCAGTTGGGGAATAAAGGAGAAAGACGTTTTTCAGTTGAGGAATAAAGGAGAAAGACGTTTCAACTGGAAAATAAATAAGAGAAAGACGTTTCAGCTTGTTAAAAGACCCATTATGGGAGGAATTGAGGCCATAAAGGAGACGTTTCAGCTCGGAAATTAAAGGAATTATGATGCAATCTCATCCGTACAAACGATGAAGGGTATGATCGACAAAAGCCAACCAATGCTCCCTTATAAATAGGCAACGTCCAGACCAGAATCATTATCACTTCCTGGCCTATCACTTCTTTGCCTATCACTTCCTGGCCAAAAATTTTTCCGAGACTCTGCCCAATTCACTCCTAAAACCTCCATCACCTACAAGACCGTGACCACTATCCTTCCATCAATCTACGAAGCTCTTAGGCGCTAAGTCAAGGACGCTCCACCACCATAGCAGAGACGAGTTCATCACGCCGTTGAGGAAAGCTTCAAAGTGTAACTATGACTCTACTTACAATTTTTGTTTTGGTTTTGTGTGTTTGGATTTGCTAGTTGTGTAATTGGAGACATGAAATTTTCAAAATATTTTTATTAATATTTTTGAGATTTTCAGTTTATTATTGAGTTAATTTTGAGAATTCTTTTATGATGCATGTTATAATCTTGTGCCCTTTTACGTGTTTAGGTAATTTTCAGATTTAGGTTAATAAGTTTGCATGCTAGAATAACGGTGAGAGTTCTTGTGTGTTTGCTTAATTTGCCAAGAGTGATTGTTATTTGTTAAGGTGCTAGGTTAAACAAGTAGCAATTAGTTCTAAAAAGTGGTAAAAACCATGTTCAATAGTTAAACTATTCTAGAAATTATGTGTTAAATTCTATGTGCAATGGTTAATTTACACGTGTGAGTTGATTCGAGGGTTACATAATACTACTAGTTAAGAGAATTACGCTAAGTGTTTTTGAAAATTTGTAGTATTGGGCTTGGTAAGGACTTTTCTGATCCAATTTTCTGATCCAAGACCACATTAGAATGAATTAGATAAATGGATTGATCCGCTAAGGCTTTTCATTTGGGTTCTTACTAGGCATATAAGATGGGCACATTTTTGTAGCATGTTGAAATGGATTTTCTGTTTTTACACTTAGTTATTTCCGAGTGGTATTGGTTAGGGTAGGGGAGGTGGTCATTGTATAAAGGTTTATTTGTTTTGTTTTTAATTTAAGTAAATTAGGAACCATATTTCAAAACCCCCATTTTATTCTTTTATTTGTTAATTGACCTTTTTGTGTAGGTGTACCCTACAATCCCTGCTTATCCTATACTGGCAACTACATTTTGCAGGGTTAAATTGTGAGGCTATTTTAGCCGCATCAGTAGACCAATTCCAATTCTCATTTTACTTTTACACGTTATCAGCACGCTCAGAGCCAATAGCCAAAAGAAAAAAATTCTAGCTTAGAAAAACAAAAGAAAAAGCCCTAGCTTCGGAAAAAAAAAAAAAAAAAAAAAAAACAGATCTCCAGGTGGACTTTGCATCAGACCTGAGGCCAGATCCTAATCAACCTCTCCACACGAGCCTCCTCCCGACTAGCCTCTAGCCTGCGCACACCCTCGCCCAGCTCCTGCAACAGACCGGCCTCACCGACACAGCTAGCACAGAAAGGCCTCGTCCAGCCCTACCGACCGGCCTCGTCCAACCTTAGCCTTCTCACCCATACAAACGCTCACCTCTACCTAGCCGCCTCCTGCTCTGCACCGCCGAGCCAACTCCAGCCCTACACCGCCGGAGTACGCATGGCCCAGCAAGCAAGCATCTAGTCGAACCCGACCTTGGCGCAGCAAATCCGGCCAAGTCCCGGTGCCCCAGACCTCTTGGTCGGCACTTCCTTGGTCAGCTGGCCTCTATCACCACACCTACCACTGCCTAGCACTTGCTGCAAACCAGAATGCCAGATTGATAGCACCTTCAGGAAACTAGAAACAGATGAGGAAAAAGAAGAAATAAGAGAATTTAAGCAGGCCTTATATTTTATTGTTTATGTTTTTATCATGAAATTTTGAGCATGTTTTATTTTATTTAAGCTTATATAATTATTCCTTAACATGTTTTTATGTTATGATATTGTTTATAGTTTTACGCATGATATATTATGTGTAGCATATATATATATATATATATATATATATATTTTTTTTTGAAATGGGGTTGGTGCAGCTGCCCTCAAGCTTTGATTAATGAAATTGCAGAATACAGGGGGGGGGGCATAGAGCCTGAACCCCAAATTACAATAAGCATAGAGAGAACATCCTGAAATAATACCAGGATTCTCCACAAAACCTATGTATTCTAACAAGCACCAATTAGCAAAGAGTGCACGAATGACTACTTCATTTGCTTTGACATAGCGGTGACATACTAGAAAGATAACTCTATCACGAAGAAGCATCATTACAAATAGTACAGTTTTCCCACTATGTTTCCACATAAAAATAAATCCGGCGACACTCAATTTCATTCTGTCAATTGGAGGTTGCGTCCATTTGATCAAGCAAATAGCTCGCTGCCTCGCTAGGCCAGACAAGGCACACAAAGTTCGCATACCGGGACAAAGCCCACTACGCCCTAACCAAAATTGGTAGCGAATTATTACCGGCATAGAGCCTTAGCATACTAAATGTAAATAATAATTAAGCAAAACAGAAAACTAAGTTGGGTCAGGGGCCAAAGCCCAACCCAACAAAATGGTCAAAGCCCAAACCAACAAGATGGTCAAAGCCCAGACCCAATGTGTAACCGACCCAAGCAGAGATCAGGAGCAGAACTGACAACCTGCCGGCACCTTCCTTGTAGACCATCCACCGGCAGCAGCACCAACATCCACCTTCCGGCTAGCCACTCCACCTTTCCAGAGATCAGAGCCAGAACATCCCACCTAGTTATCGATCTGAACTGATAAGATCTAGTCTAATCGATCTGATCCACCACCAGAGAATTGCAGCTACGCAGCCGTCCAGTCACCACCCTCAGGCGGTCTCCGATCCCGGCACACCTCCGCAAAAAGTCCACATTTCTTCCTATGGTCAGGCGACATCGGCCTCGACACCCATCCATCTACCCGTCGCTGCCCCTCATAGTTAAATCCTCCAAACGCCAATGTCGCCACCCTACAGCCTTCTCCCCAACTGGACCATGCAATCCTGGCCACAAGGACCCTTCGAGCCCGTCCAACGACGCAGCCACGAGGGCGTGCCGTCGGACCGGCCATACACTTCAACTGAAGACACTTGCCGCCTAGGGTTTTGGAGAGAGAGAAATCGGTACTTCGAGATAAAACAACTTTTTCAAAATGTTTTGAGTATGCCATGTAATTTATTTTTATATATGCTATGTTTAAATGTGCTATGGTATTCCTTATTTAGCATGCTACATATAAATTGCATCTTGCCATGATAATGAAAATTCATGCGTATTATAAACACATAATTACCGTGATAAAGTATTTTCATATAGCATTGAAAAAATGTGACCATTACGAATCTTGGTCTTGAAATCTAATTCATATTTTTGGAAAATAATTCACGTGGATGTCTTTATGACTGCGTAATTTATATCTTCCCTCTTGTTTATATGGATGGCTGATCCAACTCGATCTGAATTTGACATCTTGGACTCAGAAGGACTTGAGTACCATCGTTGGGTTTCTAATGTGGAAACTACCTTTGTGGCAAAAGACTACTCTGCCACCATTACCGACCCTAGGCCTCATCAAAAAGCCCGTGGATTAGTGGGCCGATGGAGGCCCGCCGGCCCTGAGGGCTAAAAGCCAGGCCAGGCCTGTTAAAAAGCCCGCCTCGGTGGGTAGTGGGCCGGCCTGCCAAAAGCCCTCAAAAACTCGGCCCGGCTCAGCCCGCTAGGCCCGACCGGTAAAAGCCCGTAAAATATTTTATACACACACACACACACACATATAGATTTATATTTGTGTGTGTGTTTATATATATATATATATGTGTGTGTGTGTGTGTGTGTGGAAGTTTTTATACTTCTATATAGAATATGTGCATTAGTGCATATATATATTCTACATATCGGTTGACCAATTCGATCGGATTCGAAAATATGTGGAAATTGGCTAAATTTTTTACCACACTCATAATTTATTGTAATAAACTCATCCAACGGTCGGTTTTTCCATTTTCTTTGAATTGATAGGGGTTGCTCTTTGGAGTGTATGATATATAAATATAGGTTTATAAGTGTAACTAAGTTTGACCTACTGGATCGAATTCGAAACGAGAACCAAATTGGCTGAATTTTCTACAACCACCATAAAACATTACAATATCTCCATCGAGCGGTTGGTTTCTCCGAGTTCATTTTCCACTTCATGGTTGCTTTAGAATGAACCTCAACAATTTAAATGTAATGTATAAGTCATACAACTTTAGGAGGAAAATCGGTATAGGTCAATGTGTTTGTAATTAAAATTAATTAATTTTTATCTCATGTCCAAACACATCAATCGATGGAATATTTACAGACGTGATGTGAAAAAATAAGCATGTTTCGCGGTCGTCATGCCATCGGTCAACCAAGAAAACATACAAGTGACGACGGTTGACCAATTCGATTGGATTAGAAAATTAGGTGAAATTGGCTAAATTTTTTACCACACTCATAATTTATTGTAATAATCTCATCCAACAGTCCATTTTTCCATTTTCTTTTAATTGATAGGGGTTGCTCTTTGGAGTGTATGATATATAGATATAGGTTTATAAGAGTAACTAAATTTGACCTAATTGATCGAATTCGAAACGAGAATCAAATTAGCTAAATTTTTTACAATCACCATAAAACATTAGAATCTCTCAATCGAGCAGTTGATTTCTCTAAATTCATTTTCCACTTCATGGTTGCTTTAGAATGAACGTCAAAAATTTAAATGCAATATACAAGTCATACGACTTCAAGAGGCAAATTGATATAGGCCAACATCTTTGCAATTAAAATTGAAATTTTTATCTTATGTCCACACACATCCATCGATGGAATATCTCTAAATTCATTTTCCATTTCATGGTTGCTTTAGAATGAACCTCAATAATTTAAATGCAATATACAAGTCATACGACTTTAGGAGACAAATTGATATAGACCAACATCTTTGCAATTAAAATTGAAATTTTTATCTTATGTCCACGCACATCCATCGATGGAATATTTACAGACATGATGTGAAAAAATAAGCACGTTTCGGGGTCGTCATGCCATCGGTCAACCAAGAAAACATACAAGTAACGACGGTTGACCAATTCGATCGGATTCAAAAATATGGTGAAATTGGCTAAATTTTTTACCACACTCATAATTTATTATAATAATCTCATCCAACGGTCGGTTTTCCCATTTTATTTAAGTTGATAGAGGTTTCTCTTTGGAGTGTATGATATATAAATATAAGTTTATAAAAAATATTATCTTTAAAGATTTATTTGTAAATAAAGCCCGCAAGGCCAGCCCCGAAAAAGCCCGCAAAGCTTAGCCCGGCCAGGCCCGAAAAACCCCGCGAGGCCCGCATTAAATGGATGGGCTTGGATCCTTCAATTTACAATAAAGCCCGGCCTGGCCTAGCCCGCTACTATTTAAAAATGGAGTAAGGCCCGGCCCGGCCCGTTGATGAGGCCTAACCGACCCCAAAGATGATGAACCATCTAATAAGGTGAAAGCAAATGTCTTAATGTTTTTTAGGCGACATATTGATCATAGCCTACGATGGGAGTACCTTCAGTTGAAGACACGCACAGAACTGTGGGATGCCCTTAAGGGACGTTTTGGGAACATTCATCATACTTTGCTCCCAAAATTGATCGTTCAGTGGAATGAAATCCGCTTGCTTGAATACAAAAGGGTCAATGACTTCAACAAGGACATGTTGCGCCTCAAGGCATGTCTCAATTTCTGTGGAAAGGAACTCACAGAAGATGATATGATCCAGAAGACTCTTTCCACTTTTCCTACTTCAACACTTATACTAGCGAACTAGTATAGGCTGGAGTATGACGACAAAAGAATCACAACCTTCAATAAGCTTATCAACCTACTGCAAGTGGCTAAGAGGCATAATGAGGTTCTTTTGAACAACAATGTCAGGCCTATTAGGACAAAGAAAATTCTCAGGGCTAATTATGGCAAAGAAAAAGGTGGAAAGAACCCCAAAGAAAAAGAGGTTGGACGTGTTGATCCCTACCCACGTGGCAATAATGCACCATATGGAAAGGGACATGGGGTCGTGGAGGCCCTCCTAATGTATGGCGCAGAGATGGTGGTGCTGGCCCCAGTGGTCATGGAAACAAGGCGCAAAAGGCACCTAAAGAACCATTTAGTCAAACATGAAAGAGTTGGTAATGAACCATGCTATAGGTGTGGAATCATTAGGCATTGGTATAAGAACTGCCAAGCAAGCAACAGAGTAGCAGCCACTTACAAGAGGTATAGGGAGTCTAAAGAACAAGAGGCTGACTATATGGAAGAAAGAGGCCATGACCCAGAAGTCAACCTCACAATTGCAGACTTCAAAGGCAACAAGAAAATTGCTCAGTCAATGGATGCACTAGATTTTGACTGATCTGCCTTATTCATTTTATTTTCCAAAGACGATTGTGAAGACATATTGCCTCATTTTTAATTAGACTATTGCTTGGTCTTAAAGTTTATTTTCAATAATGGTTTGAGGAATTAGATTTCTGAACAAGACCTTGATTTGATTATTGTTGACTTATTAATAAATTTCAAATTTTATTCTAAAGCAATGAATTCGTTAGACTTTTATTCACTACACAGATTTACATGGTTCAAAATATCACTATAAAGATGTAAAGCAATACATCTAGAAAAAAAATTATTAGAATGAAATGATTATCATTCTACCTAAAATAGAAATACTCTAAAGAATATGAGATATATTTTCGAATTAAATCCCTCCCGTTTTATAGGAATGAATCGAGGAGACGCTCTGTATGCACTAAGAGCTAATCGAACTTTGTTAAGTTTCAAAGATATTCGTGCCAACGGTTATCATATAGAAACCCACTGTGAGAATGGAACTGAATACCTTTATATTACCTGTAATGAATGTGGAAGGAAACGCATTTTAGAAAAATTAATGAGTCAATCTAGTGAATTGTACCTCACTACTATTCAGATAATTGAATCCTATGCTGTCACCGACAATGAAATGTGGGACACTGACTCATACAGGCTTTGGCATGACCGCCTAGGGCACCCTAGTCGTGACATGATGATCCGTATTTTAAAGAACTCACACGGACATCCTTTCTTTCGAGTGAAAAATAAAATGGGACAAAAATCAGCCACACTACAAGGTGTCGGTCCTAATACTGCTCAAATGTAGCCATTGCCTTCTGAAGTACTAGAAGCACTACCTCCCTCCCATTATACCTCATTGACTATTTCAAAGGCACGTCACTCGTTTTGCAAAGCCTGCTCTTTAACAAAAACAGGATCGAGACCTTCCTATGCTAAAGATACAAAACAAAACATTCCATTCTTACAAAGGATACAAGGAGATATCTATGGACTTATCCATCCAGAATGCGGACCATTCAAGTACTTTATGGTATTGGTGGATGCTTCGACACGCTCGTCACATGTCGCATTATTGTCCACAAGAAATGATGCATTTGCAAAACTCCTAGCACAAATTATTCTTTTAAGCGCTCACCACCCTGATCACCCCATCAAGTTTATAAGGCTTGATAACGCTGGAGAGTTCACATCAAAAGCATTTGATGATTATTACATGTCTATTGGGATCGATGTAGAGCATCATGTACTCCATGTGCATACACAAAATAGTCTCGCAAAAGGTAGAAGCTACCATCAAAAGGCTACAGATGGTGGCTAGGGCATTGGTTATGCGCACAACCTGCCTATATTTGCCTGGGGTTATGCAATATTGCACGCAACTTTACTTATTCGTTTCAGACCCACTGCTAGCCAACTTTTTCTGCGTACCAGTTTGTAACTGGATATGAACTTGACATTTCACACCTACGCGTATTTGGTTGTGCAGTATATGTGCTCATTGCGCCCCCACAACGCACAAAAATGGGTCCTAAGAGACGATTAAGTATTTATGTTGGATACGAATCTCCAACAATTATCTGCTATTTGGAACCCTTGACAGACAATCTCTTTACCGCTAGATTTGCAGATTGTCACTTTGATAAGACAGTCTTCCCGTCGTTAGGGGGATATAGGAAAAATGATTTTCCAAGGGAACGATAGAAATTGTCGTTGTTTGTCCCCACTCTATCTCATTTTGATCCCCACACTCCACAATGTGAAAGTGAAGTGAAAAGAATAATCGATCTCCAAAACGTAGCAGATTCGAGGCCTTATGCATTTACTGATATTGCAAAAGTGAGGAGATCACATATACCAGTTGCAAATGTGCCTGAAAGGTTAGAAGTTCCCAACAAGGGGCATGGTGCCATAGATAGAGGCACTGCAACCACACTTAGTGGATGTGTGGTTGAGGCCGTGGCTCCCCAAAGGAAGAGGGGGAGGCCACTTGGTTAGATTGACACTCACCCAAGGAAGAAGAGGGCGAGTAAGGCATAAACCGATCCATTAATAATCAATGTAGAGAATCCATCTCATGAGATTATCTCTGATTATAGTTATGTCCATGAATTAATACTGGAGGATGCTCCGATGTTTGAAATGATTTCAGAGAACAAAGAAATCTCAATGGATTATGAGAGTGCGTATGAGTTGATAGAAAGATCTTCCATACACATTGATGATGTATTTGCATACATTGTTGCTCAAGAAATCATAGAGCACAATGATATCAAACCATGCTCTGTTGCAGAATGTCAACAAAGAGCATATTGACCTAAATGGAAAGAAGCAATCCCGGCAGAACTAGATTCTCTGGCAAAGAGACAGGTATTTGGTCTGGTAGTGTTAACCCCATCAAGTGTTAAGCCTGTAGGACATAAATAGGTCTTTGTCAGAAAGGGTAATGAGAAGAATGAAGTCCTGAGGTACAAGGCTCGCCTTGTGGCGCAAGGTTTCTCACAACGCTGTGGAATTGACTATGAGGAGACATACTCTCCTGTAATGGATGTTATAACGTTCCGCTACTTAGTTAGCTTAGTAGTTTCCGAAGGACTGGAAATGCAGCTCATGGATGTGGTTACTGCATATCTCTAGATATATATGAAAGTGGTAGATAGCCTTACATTACCCAAGTCAAGTGACTCTAAACAATGGAGTGCGTTTGCAATAAGGTTGAAATGCTCACTTTACGGATTGAAACAATCCAGGCGAATGTGGTATACCCGTCTAAGTGACTATTTGATTGGGAAGGGATATATGAACGATGAATTATGCCCCTGCGTATTCATAAGGAAAATAAGTTCCGGATTTGCAATTGTAGCTGTATATGTTGATGATATGAACATAATAGGTACTCTTGATGAAATAAGAGAAACCGCGAGTTACTTAAAATCCGAATTTGAGATGAAGGATCTTGGGAAAACTCAATTCTATCTAGGCTTTGAACTAGAACATTGATTTTGTGGAATACTAATCCACCAGTCTGCGTATGTCCAAAAGATACTCAAGTGATTTAACATGGACAAAGCGCATCCAGCTAGCACTCCCATGATCGGTCGAAGTTTGGATGCAAAGAAAGATCCATTTCGTCCAGAGAAAGATGGCGAAGAGGTGTTTGGAGCCGAAATTCCCTATCTAAGTGCAATAGGCGCATTATTGTACTTAGCCCAATGTACTCGACCAGACATTGCATTCTCAGTGAACTTGTTAGCTAGATTTAGTTTAGCCCCAACGCAGTGTCACTGGAATGGTATAAAGAACATTTTTCGATACCTAAAAGGAACCATTGACTTGGAAATGTTCTTTCCCTACAAAGAGACAAGAGGGACCGAAGATAGAACTGCAATCCCTAAAGGAAATGTTGATGGCGAAAGCGCCACTCACTACACTGAAACACCAAATGATGTTTTGGTTGGTTTTGCTGATGCTAGGTACCTCTCTGATCCACATAAAGGTCGTTCACAAACTGGTTATGTATTTATCATTGAGAACACGGCGATATCTTGGAGATCAGCCAAGCAAACCCTTGTGGCTACCTCCTTGAACCACTCAGAGATTATTGCTCTACATGAGGCTGTTCGCGAGTGTATATGGTTAAGAGCTATCATTACACATATTCGAGGGACTAGTGATTTGAGTTCTACCACTGAAAAGCCTACTTGCATTTATGAAGATGATGCAACTTGCATCGAATAGATGAAGCTAGGATATATCAAGGGTGATAATACAAAACACATATCGCCAAAGTTTTTCTACAATCAGTAACAACATGATCTCCTCAAGATTTAAGTAATGTCTGAGGAGAATGTGGCAGATTTGTTCACCAAATCATTACCTAAGGCCACATTTGAGAAACATGTGAAAAACATAGGAATGCGAAGACTTTCCAAGCTCCCTTGATTAATGTAGGACAAAATACTTTTTACTCCCTATACTTATAGGGTCTCGACGTTTCAGTCCCTGACGTTTCAATTTCACCTAAAAAGTCCCTGCCGTCAATTTTCCGTTAAAAAGTCTGTTATCTTGCTGACGTGGCACTATTTTAACAGTAAAATGACTATTTTACCCTTACTGACAAAAAAAATTTACTCTCTTTTCTCTTTATTAACTCTTTTTTCTCTATTTTTTTATTTTGTTCTTTTTTATTCCTACTTTTTTTTAACTCTTTTTTCTCTATTTTTTAAATTTGTTCTTTTTTATTCCTACTTTTTTTTTAACCCTTTTTTCTCTATTTTTTAAATTTGTTCTTTTTT
>BDJD01005187.1:0-20516 GCA_002564525.1 Rosa multiflora
GTGTTCTGCTGTATGTTGCTGATTAAATCGACCTGGAAGCTTGGAACTAGTATTATAACAATCATTGCAAAGGTCAAATCCGATTTTCTCCACACAATCTTTGCACCGGTATCTATCCCCAATTATCGGATACATCTGTTGAAAAGAAACCAAGATGTTATTATCCTGTGCAATTCTGATATCAGTAATGAGAGAGGGGGAGAGATTTTTAATTACAAGTTTACAATTGAGGCTCAAACAGGTAAAAAAAGATTTATCTAATAATTAGAGTGATCAGACTCTGATTTTATGCATAAAGGTTCTGGGATAAAGACTCTTTCATACAACATTATAGATTACTTTAACCCTGACTCCAAGCCCTCTTCATACCAAATGTAAAGCAAAGCTAGATGAAAATGCACAAGTAACTGAAATAGAACTGAAATTTCACAAGCACAGAGGTTAATAGAAGTACGGAAACTTGGACAGGCCATAAAGTAGTATCATCAGCTACACAGTGTGACCAGGCAATATAGCAACTATTTAAGCCATCATAAATCAAACAATCATGCATAATTTGCAGATACTTCAATAAGGAAAAGTGTCTATCTTCTAGGGCTATCAAAAATAAGTAGCGTGCACTGTTTCTGGTTATTATTACACCCTAACTTTTCATGGTCCTGATCATATGAGTTACAAACCTATCTGGTTGATACTTTAATTAGTATCTACTTGCACTGCCATAAACCTATCCAAGATGGAGAAGGCAGAAAAGATTTTCTCAAAGCATCAATGTGCAGAGAAAGAAGTAAAGAATTAAGTATACCCCACAATAATCACAGCCAACTCCACTGTGATATGAACCCGATGATGACTTCTCTGCTTCTTTACTGCTTTTGCTTTCACCTATAAGTAAATGGCAACACCATTAATACCAAAATCTAAGACAGACTAAAATCATAAATCAATAAATAATTGACGAGTGAAATATTTAGTAGGTAAAAGTGAAAGACCAGCTCAATAGGTGAACAAATTTCATAAATCATATTTAGTAGCTTGTCATTTGGCTTTCTTAGTGAAATAATGCATACTGACGTGATACTCCTAACTGAGAAGAAAAAGAGATTAGTAGAGTCTACTCCAACAACTATATCTTTTAAGTATTAACAACTACCAGTCTAGGATGCATACTTGCCTAGGAACATTAAGTGTCTTCTTCCTCTATTTTCCTATGCTATATAAATCAAGTAAAAATTAGGTAGCAAAACATACTATTTTTAAATGATGAATGATTTAGTATCATATTATACTGCATCAAAATAAATAGAATGGAATTGAGCATTCAGTTGACATACATGTAGTTGGATTAACATGCTTATGCTGTACACCATCTCTTCTATGTGCAAGTTCTTTAGGAAACTGTTCGATCAAAAAGTTTTGCAGATCCAAACAAACTTTTGGATATCTGGTTGGATGGAAACTTTGACAAACTTGACATCTAATCTTCTTTTCATCTTGTTTGACGATACAACTTTCACAATATACTGTGCAATCAAAATAAGGAATATTAGAATAATTTATACTTTTAGAACAAAGGACTGGCAGGTGATAAGAGTTAATAGAAACTTTAAAATCTAAGTCACAAGTTACCATGGCCACAGTTAAGAACCACAGGACGAAACAGCAGTCCTTTGCAAGCAGCACAAAGCACATCTGCAACTGAAATCTGCTTGGGACTTCCGCTCTGCTGCTGAGATAACAGGGGATTCTTTACTTGGTCAGTAACATTCTCCATTCCCTCATAGTCTCCACCATCAGTAGGCCTAGAAACCGCTATGCCATTGTTTAGATTATATGAATCGAAAACTGTTTCCTGCATATTTGCACTCAACTCTTTGCTTACAGAGTCGCCCGGAATATTTGAGTCTTGATCAGCTTGTGAGCTCCAAGCCTGAACATCAAGCTGTGGTGAGAAGTAGCCAGTTTTCTTCTCTTCTTCTGCAACATGTGAAGGTAACAATAAACGCAATTAGAGATTTGTGTGAACTGAGCAAGGTGATGACTTGCAAACGTGAAAAACATAACATCTTAAACAATCTTTTCCGAATACACAATCACTAAAAAGTTAACGGACCCCAACGCAGGACGTACGATCGTTTAAACTAGAAGAATAGAATGTTGCACTAAAACACTAGTCAAGATAGAAAGAACAAATAGAGCAGACCTAGAATTTGCAATTCCCTCTTCTTATAAGCAACAGGATACGAGTTAAGCAGTAAACAATGAAGCAATTGACATATAGTCGGAAAGTGATTATAGGGATGCCGACAAAGCGGGCAATGAGATTGCTTTTCACCGCTCATGGATCGATGCACGCACCAGAAACACGAAACGTGCCCACAGGCTGCAATCAACAACCAAAATCATAATCACACCGAAAATGGTTAACAGAGGTGATTCAACACCAGTAGCAATTCAAGCACCGACTTACAGAGCACTATAGGCTTGTACAGAAGTTCCCTGCACCAATAAACCAAATCCATAGCGTGAGCTAGCTACACAGCGGATTCATATATATCGACAGCGGGATTTGGGAAACTTACAGACACATGCAGCAGACGAAGCGGTCGGAGAATTCCTCCGACTCCGACTCCGACTCCGACTCCATTGAAGATGTGATAGAAAGAGATTAGTTGCGGTTGGTGAGAAGAATCTCTCTGTTCTCTAGAAGAGATTAGTTCTGTCACATCGTCGTAACTAAATCTGAAGCTCTGACACCCAAAGCCGCCTCGAAATTTTCTCAAATAAAAAAATAATAATAATAAAAAGCCGCCATGAGCTGTAAGGTTGTGACTAAAAAGGCAAATCCCACACAGTTGGATATCTGGAATGGGCCATCGCTCTTTTTACTGGCCGACCGTCACCATTGTATGCCGTTACTACTTGCCTACCCTACTAATTTACTTTTTTTACTACTGAACTTTTTTACTTTTCACTGGTAAAATTAGTACCTTTTTTCTTTTTGCTGGTAAAATTAGTATTTGGAACCGACCGGGAAATCACCTTACGAGTTGAGGACACACGTTTTTTTTTTTCCTTTTCCTTTTTTTGTTTTGTCAGTAACATTCTCCATTCCCTCATAGTCTCCACCATCAGTAGGCCTAGAAACCGCTGTGCCATTGCTTAGATTATATGAATCGAAAACTATTTCCTGCATATTTGCACTCAACTCTTTGCTTACAGAGTCGGCCGGAATATTTGAGTCTTGATTAGCTTGTGAGCTCCAAGCCTGAACATCAAGCTGTGGTGAGAAGTAGCCAGTTTTCTTCTCTTCTTCTGCAACATATGAAGGTAACAATAAACGCAATTAGAGATTTGTGTGAACTGAGCAAGGTGATGACTTGCAAACGTGAAAAACATAACATCTTAAACAATCTTTTTCCGAATACACAATCACTAAAAAGTTAACGGACCCCCAACGCAGGACGTACGATCGTTTAAACTAGAAGAATAGAATGCTGCACTACAACACTAGTCAAGATAGAAAGAACAAATAGAGCAGACCTAGAATTTGCAATTCCCTCTTCTTATAAGCAAGAGGATACGAGTTGAGCAGTAAACAATGAAGCAATTGACATATAGTCGGAAAGTGATTATAGGGATGCCGACAAAGCGGGCAATGAGATTGCTTTTCACCGCTCATGGATCGATGCACGCACCAGAAACACGAAACGTGCCCACAGGCTGCAATCAACAACCAAAATCATAATCACACCGAAAATGGTTAACAGAGGTGATTCAACACCAGTAGCAATTCAAGCACCGACTTACAGAGCACTATAGGCTTGTACAGAAGTTCCCTGCACCAATAAACCAAATCCATAGCGTGAGCTAGCTACACAGCGGATTCATATATATCGACAGCGGGATTTGGGAAACTTACAGACACATGCAGCAGACGAAGCGGTCGGAGAATTCCTCCGACTCCGACTCCGACTCCGACTCCATTGAAGATGTGATAGAAAGAGATTAGTTGCGGTTGGTGAGAAGAATCTCTCTGTTCTCTAGAAGAGATTAGTTCTGTCACATCGTCGTAACTAAATCTGAAGCTCTGACACCCAAAGCCGCCTCGAAATTTTCTCAAATAAAAAAATAATAATAATAAAAAGCCGCCATGAGCTGTAAGGTTGTGACTAAAAAGGCAAATCCCACACAGTTGGATATCTGGAATGGGCCATCGCTCTTTTTACTGGCCGACCGTCACCATTGTATGCCGTTACTACTTGCCTACCCTACTAATTTACTTTTTTTACTACTGAACTTTTTTACTTTTCACTGGTAAAATTAGTACCTTTTTTCTTTTTGCTGGTAAAATTAGTATTTGGAACCGACCGGGAAATCACCTTACGAGTTGAGGACACACGTTTTTTTTTTTCCTTTTCCTTTTTTTGTTTTCTTTTTATTCTTGTGTGTTTCAGCTTTGTATCAATATATCGATACATCAAATACACTTTAGTTTATTAAAGAAATAGATTAGTTTCATACAAAAGTAGAATAATTCTAAACTAGTATACCAATGCATGAAATTAATTTAGGGTTTATATTTATTTAATTCATCTCATTCATTAGATGAAACACATATTACAAAGGTAATACAAAAACACAGTAAGTTCTTAACTTTTCAGTTTTCACTGTACTATCTGACCTAGCCATGCTAGGGTTACTCTTTGGATCTTCTGGAGAGCGAGTTCTAATCGACCATGGATATGGACATTCTTAGCTGGAATTGCAGAGGGATTTGCAATGACACGACTACTAGAGCGTTGAAGGATCTCATCGCTCAAAATCAGCCCCAAATTATCTTTCTTTGTCAGACAAAGATAAGTAGAATTCAAGATTTTCAAGATCTGCATCGTGCCCTAGGGTTTCTTCATGTGAAGGAGTTCTTGAGTGAGGGTCAGGCTGGGGGACTTGGTTTGTTCTGGACTGACAAGGTCGATCTTCATGTTCGAACATCGTTTGGACACCATATTGATGCTGAGATCCGGGGTAAGTCGAGTAAACCTAGTTGGCGGTTAACTGGGTTTTATGGCTACTCAAGAACCACTGAACGAGATCGTTCATGGCAGTTGCTTCGAGACTTGAGCGATCTGGACTCGTTACCTTGGGTCATCATCGGGGATTTTAATGAGATACTCATCAATGGGGAGAAGATCAACGGGCCAGTCAGGGCGGAACACCAAATGCGGGGATTCTGTGATGCTTTAGGGTACGGGGACTTGCTGGTCCTAGGTTTCCAAGGAACGAAATCCACATGGTGGAATTCAAATACACAATTGCTGTTGGATGGAGCTGTGTGTACGCCGGCGTGATGTGATATTTATGGGTATGCGAAGGTCACTCATCTCCCTCTAAGTGATTCTGTTATGGTTTGGAATTGATCACTCCTAGGTCAATACGCACCGTATTACTAATCTATCTATCTGATAATATTGGCTCGTGCATATGGCTGGCACGTGACTGTTTGTGTAATTGTTAGGTTAGCTTAACATGATAGATGGCTGACAAGTGTCAGAATCGTAGGCAACCCTGAGTGGGTATATTAGAACTCTTTGTAACCCTTGTCGACACATTAAATGAGAATTTGCTTTTATTTTACTTCTTTCATTTCTTTCCTCATCTTCTTCTAGCTCTAAGGGTTACTACCCTATCAACTGGTATCAGAGCCCTCGATTTTTGGGGCAATGGTTAAGCTGAAAGGGGGTGGCGGTGGTGGATCGATTCCACACACGTCCGGCGAGGTCAGTAATATGGAGTTTGATCTCCAGGTGCACCGAGATGAAACAGCGGCTAAGTTCAGTGAGCTGCAGCTGACCCTTAATGTGTATCAGGAATTTATGAACTCGTTCCGCACTGAGATGATGAAAGAACTTCAATCTATGAAGAAAACGTCAGCTACCGCTGCAGCTCAACTTGATTCTTCCTTGCTCATATTTGGATCTCTTCCTCCCACAAATGGGTCACCAGCACCCCAAGCTCGGGGCCCCCAAGTGCCACCAATTTCTGGATCTCCGAGTGCACCCACGAGGGACGACTCGGCTTCTTCCACTCGAGCTCTCACATCCACAGCTGTGCCTCCTTATCATGATATCATGCCCAAACCTCCCTCTACTTCTTCATTGAATTTTCCTGAGAAGCATCGTTGTGGGTTCTACGAGTACCCTGTCCACTGAGCTAGTGGCAGTGTCAACGGCTTTGGCTAGCTCGAGTGTCTTAGCTCCAAATGCATACAGAGCTCTCATAACATAGGCGGCTCCTACTAGCATGACTCAAGGAGGTGGGGCACAGCTCCACCAGTATGCCATCTATGGATCTCAACCCTATATCCACCCTACTGGCACTTATATTGCCTCTAGTAGCAACCAAGGTCATTCATCTTCACCTTCGAGCTCATATCCTTTCACTATGACCTATTCAGGTCCATATTCTCACACCCCCATGTCTTTTGCTCAGGTATCTCAATTTACTTCTCAAGCTATTCCTCAGCCTACAAGTACAGCTCAAGCCATTTTTGCTACCACTACCACTCCCACACCTCATTATACCACTCACCTTGGCGGACCTAATAGCTACACTCATACAACTCCAAATATACATCAGTCTCTCACACACCATGTACAACCTCATTTTTTTCAACAACAGCATTATACACCAGTTTGGGATCCTACGTTACCTACTATGAAGCAAATGAAACTTGAGTTTAGCTCTTACAGTGGAGGAGATCCAGTGGAATGGCTGAACAAGCCAGAACAGTTTTTTGAGTTCTATCAAGTGTCAAAGGATAGGAAGTTGGTCATCGCCACTATGCATTTAACCGACAAAGCATCCGATAGATGGTTTATGTTCAAACACGAGTTTCCAAACTCTTGGCCAGGGTTAGCTGACCTGTTAATGTGAGAGTTTAGTGGGTACAATGTGCTAGGTTACCAAGCAGCTCTCGTTCGGATGTCACAGACTAGATCAGTGGAGCAGTACATGGATCAATTCACCAAGATGTCTAGAAGAGCTCCTGGCTTCTCCCCATAAGTGTTGTTGTCTTGTTTTATTGGTGGACTGAAAGACACAATTAGGGGGAATGTAAAGGCTCAGAAACCTACAACCTTATATGAAGCTTGTGAATTGGCAAAAATTTATGAAGATAGAGAACAACATCATAGGAGCTATGTCAGACCTACAATGGGACCTCGGAATAAAGCTGGAATGGTTGCTCGGCCTACTACAGCTGTCCCTCAACCTATCCCAATTAGAGCTAACCACCCAGCAGCTCAAATTAGACATCCTGCTCAAGGTGGTGGCAATAACTTGAGGGGAGGAAATCGGAGGCTAACTCAGGCGGAATACCAAGAAAGAAGGGTTAGGAATCAATGCTTTTTCTGTGATGAGATTTTTTGACCCGGCCATAATTGCCGGAGAGGACAAGCTATGATGGTGATGGAAGTTTTACAGGATGAAATAGACATTCAGGATATTCACAACGTGGATGAGGCAGATGAGGTACCAAATGCAAATGAAAGAGTGGAAATTCCTGAAGCACAACTCAATACTATGGGCGATGGCTCTTGCAATAATACAATGCAACTCAAGGGGTTCTGCAACAAAAAGAAGGTTCATGTTTTGATTGACTCAGGGGCCTCACATAATTTCATCTACCCTATACTACTTAAAAATGTGAGGGCTGTCACGAGGAACATTACACCAATGAGAGTGAGACTAGCTAGTGGTGAGATCTTACAGACCTCCAGAGTGGCTGAATTGGAGTTGAACCTTCAAGGGTACTCATTCACAACCAGCTATTATGTATTGCCTATTTCAGGCAGTGAGATCATTTTGGGAGGAAGTTGGCTTAAAACACT
Source organism: Rosa multiflora (assembly GCA_002564525.1). Lineage (NCBI taxonomy): Eukaryota > Viridiplantae > Streptophyta > Magnoliopsida > Rosales > Rosaceae > Rosa > Rosa multiflora. The sequence continues at coordinate 7,893 of BDJD01005187.1, forward strand.
CGGGTCTGACCATGAAATTTATGTGTGGTGAAACTGTTCATTTCTTGCAGGGTGAATTTGCCTCTGAAGCCACAGTTGTCAACTGCAAGTCTATGACAAGGTTGTTGAGGAAAGAAAGAGAGGCAGTATTAGTTCAAGTACAGGGCCTTTCAACTCTACACTCTAAGTTCAACACTTCCCCGGATATTCAGAAGTTGATTAATAAGTACTCAAATGTCTTTGAAGCACCGAAACACTTACCTCCCACTAGAGAGCAAGATCACAAAATTGAACTCTTGCCAAACACTGTTGCAGTCAATGTGAAACCGTATAGATATCCACATTTCCAAAAGGGGGAGATTGAACGAATTATCCAAGAGTTATTGGACAATGGGGTTATCAAGCACAGTGTGAGTCCCTTCTCCTCGCCTGTTCTACTGGTCAAAAAGAAAGATGGAACATGGAGGCTTTGTGTAGATTATCGAGCCTTGAATACTGCTACTATCAAGGACAAGTATCCCATTCCTGTAGTGGACGAGCTCATTGATGAGGTCCATGGAGCTGTAATCTTCACCAAGTTAGATTTACGGTCGGGATATCATCACATAAGAATGCATGAGAGGGATATCAGCAAAACCGCTTTTAGAACTCATTCAGGCCATTATGAATTCTTAGTGATGCCTTTTGGCTTGACAAATGCTCCTGCCACATTTCAATCGGTCATGAATGATGTCTTGAGAGACTTCTTGAGGAAATTTGTACTAGTATTCTTTGATGACATTTTGGTTTACAGTACTTCTGTGGCTGAGCACCTAAACCACCTAGAGCAAGTGTTCCAAAGGCTGTAACAACATTCATTGAAAATCAAGGCTAGCAAGTGTAGCTTTGGAGTCCCACAGGTGGAATATTTAGGTCACATCATCAAGGCTGAAGGTGTGGCTGTAGATCCAGCAAAAATAGAATGTATCAAGCAGTGGCCAAAACCAAAAAACTCTCAAGGAGCTGCGAGGATTCCTAGGATTGGCTGGCTACTACAGAAAGTATGTTAAGGGCTGTGAAGTCATAGCTAAACCTCTAACTGACATGTTAAAAAAGGATGCTTTTCATTGGAGTGAGAAGGCAGTGACAGCCTTTGAAGAGCTAAAAACGGCTCTCATCTCTACTCCTGTACTAGCTGCACCAGATTTCTCCAAGCAGTTTGTGGTCGAATGCGACACTTCTGATTTAGGCATTGGTGTCGTCCTCTCCCAAGACGGACATCCCATTGCATTCATGAGTAAGGCATTGTCTCAAAGACATTTAGCACACTCAGTTTGTGACAAACAAATGCTTGTAGTGGTAGCAGCTGTACAACACTGGAGACCATACCTTCCGGGCCACCATTTCAAGATTTTCACAGACCACAGAACTATAGAACATTTCTTGAGCCAACGAGTTACAACGCCTGCGCAACAAAAGTGGCTAGTGAAGTTGATGGGATATAATTATACCATACATTACAAGTCGGGCAAAAACAATGCTTCACTGGATGCATTGTCTCGTTCACCCTATCTCTATGGCATCACTGGAATCTCTAAACCTGTGCACACTTATGTGTCTGAAATTCAGCAAGCTTGTTTAAAAGATACAGAAGCTCAACAGCTCATACAGACATTACAACATAATCCTGCAGGTAAGAAACATTACTCCTTACACAACTCACAGTTGTTTTACAAAAACAAAATCTTTGTGCCTCAGGTTGATGGTTGGAGAAAAAAGATAATTACTGAGTTTCATGGAGGAGTTATGGGGGGTCATGCTGGCAGAACCCGAACTCACAAGAGAATTCATAGAAGTTTTGCATGGTCCGGTATGTTATTGGATATCAAACACTTTGTAGCTGAATGTGAGGTGTGTCAAAAGAACCATTATGAGACCATCAAACCACCAAGCTTATTACAGCCGTTGGCAATTCCGGACAGGGCTTGGAGTACTATCTCAATGGATTTTATTAATGCTTTACCAAAATCTGAAGGCAAGAGCACCATTTGGGTGATTATAGATAAGCTGACCAAGTATGCTCATTTCATACCATTATCCAATCCATATTCAGCAGCCACTTTGGCTCAGGTATTTGTACATAACATATCTTTAAGTTGCATGGCATGCCAGAAGAAATTGTATCTGACAGGGACCCCATATTCTTAAGCCTCTTTTGGGAAGCATTCTTTAAGTTACAAGGCACCAAGCTCAGTAAATCATCCGCCTATCATCCCCAATCGGATGGACAAACTGAGAATTTGAACAGGAACCTGGAACAATACCTCAGATGTGTAGTTGGAGAAAAACTACAACACTGGGTGCAAGCTCTTCCATGGGTAGAGTGGTGATATAAATCAGCTCACCATTCTGCTATCCAAATGACCCCTTTTGAAGCTTTATATGGTTATGCTCCCCCATTTGTCATACCCTACATACCAGGTTCTTCATCTATTGCTCAAGTGGACCACCAACTGAGGGACAAAGATGTGTTATTAGCTATGCTAAAGAGAAACCTCACGCAAGCTCAAGCTAGAATGAAGGGTTTCTTTGACAAAAAACACTCTGACTGGACTTTTGAGGTTGGTGACATGGTATTTCTTAAACTCCAACCCTACCGACAACAAATTGTTCATCAAGGTGCTTTTCATAAACTCTCTCCTAAATATTATGGTCCTTTCACTGTGTTTGAGAAAATTGGTTCTGTGACTTATATGCTTAAGCTGCTGGCTAGTGCCAGAATACACAATGTATTCCATGTTTCACTTTTGAAGAAGAGAGTTGGAAAGCATGTTCAAGTGAGCGACCACTTACCTTCCATCACGGACCCAGCCAACCCCAAGTGGGAACCATCTACTGTGCTCCAACGAAGAATGGTGAAATGCAATGGTGCTGCGGCTACTCAGTGGCTAGTACATTGGTTTGGTATAGCTCCTGAGGAGGCCACATGGGAATACGCTGATGGCATTCTCCTCAGATTTCCCAGTTTTGATTCTGAAACTTGAGGTCAAGTTTCCTTTGAAGGGGGGTGAAATGTTATGGTTTGGAACTGATCACTCCTAGGTCAATACGCACCGTATTACTAATCTATCTATCTGGTAATATTGGCTCGTGCACATGGCTAGCACGTGGCTATTTGTGTAATTGCTAGGGTTAGCTTAACGTGTTAGATGGCTGACAAGTGTCAGAATTGTAGGCAACGCTGAGTGGGTATATTAGAACTCTTTGTAACCCTTGCCGACACATTAAATGAGAATTTGCTTTTATTTTACTTCTTTCATTTCTTTCCTTATCTTCTTCTAGCTCTAAGGGTTACTACCCAATCAGATTCTGACCATATATCAATTATGTTACATGCTAGCACTATTCCCATTGCTAAACGCCCTAAACACTATAGGTTCAAGTTTGAAGCTTTTTGGTTGCAGCATGTTGACTATGATCCTTTAGTCCATGAAGTGTGGCAAACTGATGTTGTTGGAGCTCCTATGTGTAAGGTTGTTAAAAAAATCTCTCTTACGAGAGTTGCCCTTAACAAATGGCAGAGACGTACTTTTAAGGTGCGACAGCAGCAAATGCTTGGGGTCCGGGCAAGACTAGAAGAGTTATTAGAGATGGGTAACGCTGAATTGATCCATAATGAGAAGAAAGAATTGATGGATCATTTGCAATCCCTTCTATCTCAGGAGAAGATTTTCTCGAAACAAAGACCCAAAGTAACGTGGCTGAAGGAAGGAGACCGGAATACTGGATTTTTCCATCGTAAAGCTTCAAACAGGAGGGAGGAGGAAAAATACTATTAAGGGATTGTTTGACTCTGAGGGAGTTTGGTGTGATGATGACTTGGGTATGGAGAATGTGGTTCCATCTTATTTCCAGACCATGTTCACTGCCTCTGATCTGGATATGGAGGCCATGGAAACAACCTTGCAAGCAATCCAACCTCGTGTTACAAGAGAGATGAATGTGAAGCTATGCGAGTAGTACTCATCTGAGGAAGTCAAGAGTGCCTTGTTTCAAATGTACCCAACAAAATCTCCAGGGCCTGATGGATTACCACCCTTGTTCTTTCAGCATTACTGGGATACTATTATAGTGATATTACGGAGGCAGTGCAAAATTTTTGGCATACTGGTCAGTTACTCAAGCAAATTAACTTTACACATGTTTGCTTGATCCCCAAAGTGTCTAATCCAGAACACATGTCAGATCTAAGGCCAATTGCGTTATGCAATGTAATTAATCTACAAGATATGTTCAAAAGTCATTGCTAATAGCTTGAAGGTGCTTTTACCTTCAATTATATCTTCGTTCCAAAGTGCATTTGTTCTAGGGAGGTTGATAACGGACAACATTCTAGTGGCAAATGAAATAGCACATTTTGTTCATAACAAGCGAGATGGGGATGAAGGGGTTTTGGCTTTGAAGCTTGATTTGAGCAAATCATATATATGATCGCATGGAGTGGACCTTTTTACGAAAAGTGTTAGACAGATTTGGGTTTGCACAAGTTTGGTGCGACATGGTGATGCAATGCATTACAACAGTGAGATACTCTTTCTTAGTTAGAGGGAAACCTCATGGCTTAGTGATTCGAAGTAGGGGGTTGAGACAAGGCGACCCTTTATCACCTTATTTGTTTCTTCTGGGGGCTAAAGGTTTTTCAGCACTGTTACAAAGGAAACAAGAAGCTGGTCTGTTATCGGGTATGAAATTTGTCAGGATGCTCCTTCTGTAAGTCACTTATTATTTGCTATTGATAGTATGCTCTATGCTCAGGCTTCTTTGGAAGAGTGTTATCAGATTCAGGAGGTGATTGAAACATATGGCAGAGCCTCAGGGCAGTTGGTAAATTTCAATAAAAGTTCAGTTGTGTTTAGTAAGAATGTGTCTGAGTATTTGCAAGAGGAGATGTCGAGTTTGTTGGGTGTGGAAGTTGTTGCTTTCCATGAAAAGTACTTGGGACTTCCTACATATGTGGGGAATAAAAAAACAGCAACATTCCAATATATCAAAGACATTTTGGCAAAGAAATTGAAGAATTGGCAAGGCAAAGTCTTGAGTGGAGCAGGAAAAGATATCTTGGTTCGGGTAGTTGCTCAAGCTCTTCCAACTTATGCTATGAGCATGTTCCAACTTACGAAATGTTTTCATGAGGATCTGGAGCAAATGTGTACTAGATTTTGGTGGGGAAGTACGTTGCACAAACGAAAAATCCATTGGAAGTCCTGGGATTTTCTATGCAAGCCAAAGGAGGAAGGTGGTTTAGGGTTTCGAAGTTTATCATAATTTAATACTGCTATGCTTGCAAAGCAAGCTTGGAGGGTGGTGAATAATCCAGATTCCCTAATTGCTCGTATCTACAAGGCTAGGTATTTTCCAGAAGGTTCTTTTTGGTCAGCTTTGCCTCATGTTTCTCCATCCCATTCGTGGCGGAGTATTTTCTCTACGAAGGATTTAATTAGCCAAGGTTCTTATTGGCAGATTGGGGATGGGAGTTCTGTCTCCGTGTGGAGTGACCCTTGGGTTCCTGGGCTACCCTCTTTTAAACCTAGTTCAAGTAATTTGAGTGTGGATCATACTCTGAAGGTTAATAACTTTATCTTAGCTCCTGGTATTTTAATAAAATGTTGACTTCTCTTCTATCAAAAAAATTTACATATGAATTAAACTGATTACTTGATATATCTGTACATTGATATAACAGACAAACTCACTTCCACAACATATAACCATAGTTAGTAAAAATACATAATGTGTATAATATAAAACAATATGCACACGTATAATTCAGATATTTCATCAAACGGTTTGTTAGAAAGTTTGGCAAACTATTAATGTGACTTCCGTAACATATAACTATTAGATATGAGATGTAGGTGGGAAAGTTAGAGATATGGTAATGTGGTTAGCTACCATCTTATGGTAAATTTTCAATCTGGTCATTAAAATTGCATACCTTTGATCTCTGCGCTTCTCCTGCTTTGCATTCAGTGCTTCTTGCGGTGAGAGAATGGATTTTACTATGTAAAACTAGTTATTATGTCTAACAGATTTTCACAGTACAATGGTAAAATACCGATGTTCTTCTCAACGAAGTTACTAACTTGATAAATTATATTAGACTAGGGCAGTAACCCAGAAGAGAGACATTATTCTACTTTAATATGAAAATTGTTCTAGAGGGGCCGAAAATTACTGTATATGATATTATACCTGAAAGAACTGCTTATGACTCTTTTTTTTTTTTTTGGGTCAAAGCTTATGACTCTACTTGCTATAATATTAATGCTTATAATTCTAAATCTCGGCCACCAACTCTCCCCCCAGATTTTGCCTCTCCAAGATCCCCAAAAACTTTTGGGTTTACTTCCATAATTTGACGGAGCTATCGTGACTTGCAGATGCAACCATTCCGGTTTCGGATGACTGAGCCAGAGCTGAGATTATATTCTCATGTGCCGGAATTGTCATGCTCTTATTCTCAGCCATGTTCCACAGCTCCAAGGACTACCTCACAAGAATGAAAGCAACTATTAGTTAGATCAGCCTTTTACATTGTAGCATAGCTTGCTGACATAGATTGCCACATTGTCAATGCCAGTCACTACAAATGTCATCATCTACTTGCATGTATATGTTTAAGATGTTATTGCTAGAAGGGTGTAAGAACTCACCGAGATTCCTCCAATGACCAAGAGAGTTGAATAACTTGGATGAAAAACGCACGAGTGAAACTGGTTCCCATTTGAGCCAAACTCCTGAATACACTGTCCTGAAGCTAACGACCAAATCTTCACCAAACTATGACTGACAGACGCCACGAACTCTCCATTTGCATCCCAACAAATGTAGTTTACCATTTCAGAGTGCCCCTGAGATTGAGGATGATGAATAGTCATATAAATTGAAAGAAGATCTACTCTAATCCCTTGTTCCTCAACAAAGAGACCAATCAGAATATCATAGGTAATTAACCCCACAACACTATCTTCTCATCCATGGTACCTGGAATGAGTGTGTTTGCCTGTCAGTTTCGACGTCAAAGATGGAAACAATTTTATCTGATGCTGCTGCCAGGAATTGTCCCACTCTTGGTTGAAATCTAACTTGTGCAGTAGCTCCCTACCCAAATGATAAAGGTAATGTTAGGCTGGCTTTTCATAAATAAATAATTTCTGAATCTTGGTAGATGTCGGAAGATGACAAACCTTTGAAATACGAGTACAGGAGAATGGACTGATATTCCAGTAACGAATTTCATTGTCGCTATCACAGAAACAAAATAGATCGGTCTTCTTGGGGTGGAAGTCAAGGGACATAACAGGTGAGCTGTGCCCTGTATATGCTTGCAAACAATAGTTTGGCTGCCACAATAAGATAGATAGTTTAACAGCGCTAGTATAAGGAAAATGCATATGAATTAGAGCAACTCCATATCTTATATAACAAGGTTTCTAAGAGGCTACAATTATAAATAATTAAAAAAGAGGTTCTTACGAGGTGAAAACAACAATTGATCAAGGTACAATCAACTAAAGCTGATGGTTCTCAAAGAGAGTGAAGAAAATTACATTGGCTGCATCCCATAATCGCACAGTTTTGTCAACTGAAGCTGTTGCCAGCTGAGATGAATTTGGTCTAAAACGAACATCTGTAATGACCAACTTGTGTTCTTCAGGAGTGCTCTCTGTCTGCAGGGTATCCATGTTCCAGAGGACAACCTGATAACAAAAGAAAAAAATTTATCTCATTCTCTACACCTCAAGATCAATCATACCTTTCCTCACACACATAGAAGTTACATATATAATCTACTGAATCCTTGGTAATCATTAATCAATATTTCCTAATTTCTTTTACCGCTTCACCTCTTCATTCCTTCAACATGTCAATGCACACATTGCTAAGTTGCAATGGAGCTTTCACCTTGATGGAAACTAGTGCGACCTGTGGATCCAGTAGATCATCTCACCCTTGACGAAAATGAGATTTTATTTATTTATTATTATTATTATTATTATTGTCAATATTATTGTTATTATTATTATTTAAAAAAAAAAACACACACACAAGACAAGACAAGATAATGTACAGGAACGCATCAGGCCAAGGATACATTTAAAGAGTATGATTGATAGTACAAACGTTGCTAATTTGCTTATCAAGAGTGCGCAAAACACCGATAATACATGCTTGAATGCTTACCAAGAAAAAAGGTACTTAAACCCTCTGTAAATTAAATTATTTATGATCCTATATGACATAGTATTATACATGTGTATACCTTTTTGTCATGTCCAGCACTAGCCAGCAACTTCCCATCCGAAGAAAAGTGACAGCAGGTCACTTTGCTGCTTCTGGTCCTTACGCAACCAACTTCACCAAAGGTAAAACCTGAATCGAAGAATGTGGCCACGGCTTAATGAGAGTGAAAAAAAAAAAAAAAAAAAAACTCTAACTCTCCAAGAGTCCAAATGCAATGTAATATAAATAACTTACCTTTAGAAGACTCCTTCCTGGGCTCACTAGGACTCTGCTTCAGTGTCCCATATACATCCCTCCCATCTCCCCCATCAGGTGACAAAAACGATTCCACATTATCTTCTAAGGTACCAACATCTCCAAATCGTTCCATGTCTTCCTGCACTAGGAAATGATGCTCTTAGAGAAGATTTGTTCATTCTTAACCAGATTCTTTGTCTCACCATATAAGATATCTACAAATTTTGGATCTCAAAAAACACACTGAAGTCTCAGCAAGAGAACCATGCTTTGTACAAAGTACAGCGACAGCATAATTCTTTCATGGGAAGAACTAGACAAAATTTTAAATAAACTGACAGCTTCGAGTACCATATACATTATCTGGATAACAATGAATATCCACAACCACAAGTATAAATATAGAAACCAGCACTCTGGAAACCAACCCCAGTATGCATTCTCATATCAAGAGCAACCGTACAGCATCTGAAAGGGAAACTTAAGTTCATATGTTTAATTTAATGTCATACCAATAAATTGGAAGATGAAGGAAGACCTCCTGTTCCTTCTGGACCATACATCATCAAGCTTTTCGGAATGTTGTTAACATGCTGCAGACTACTGGCTGTGTTAATTCCATCACCTGGTGTGTGAGTTGATGCTGGAGAACCAGGGGAACGGCCAACAGTGTTTCCCGTGTTGTTGCTGTTGGCAGGTCCAGAAGAAGAGTGTTGTTTCCTTTTTCTGTTATTCTGCAGAAAGAAAAATAACAGCAATAGACTAGGATCAGCTAAATTAAATAATATAAAACAAATGTCCTTATTGAAAAGGTATATCTTAGGAGCAGAAATTATCATCATCTCTATGGATTTGGTTCTGTCAAACAGCTCACATTAAGTAAGCTCAGAGATATAGCAATTACTGTCCTTGTCCAACCTCGTATCCCTAAGAAGAGCTAAAAAAAAAAAAAACACAAAGATAACAACACACAACCTGTTGTAACGGCTGCTGCTGCAATTGGTCATGTTGTTGGGAGTGGGAGGAAGACTGTTGCATCTGAGGCATTTTTATCTGTTGAACACCAAAACCAAGCGATAAAGTTAAAACATTTTAAAACCACTAAATACCAACAAACAAACTCCAACAAGACATGAAACCAAAACTGACAAAATCAGTGAAAAAAATATGAAAGGGCATAGAAGACAAGATTTCAGAAAATGGAGTAGGAGCTCTGGTGATAATATATTTAACAGAATTCTAAATTATAGAAACCCAATATTCAAAACAGGTCTTCTATGTTCTTTCCATATATTGGGGTTGTGGAAACAAAGGAAAGAAAGAGTGTTCAGTATACAAGCACTAATTTTAAGCCCTTTGGAATACAGTGCATGTCGATGTACAATATTTGAAAGTTTTACTCATTTTAGGACCAATACATCACATTGCAAAACCATAAAGGTATCAGACTAGCATAATTACGTAAAAAGGTGACAACTGTCTATGCATCCATATGCGTGCTACTTATTTTAATCTTGAAAAGATTAGTCTCCAACATTCAAAAGGTTACCTTTGGTGAACTTGACTGCATTGCAGATTGACCATCTTTTGCATTCATGCCACTCCTAGGCAAACCAGAAAACCTACGAGGATCCAGATCTCCGTAGCTTGTTGAATTTCCCAGGTTGTTTTGTGCCTGAGCCTGGGCTTGTGCCAAGACTTGCTGTTGTTGAGGTGCTAAAAGGAATTGACTTTGGGTCTGAAAATTTGACTTCTGTACTTGTACACCCAAGTTTGGTCGTAATTGGTCAATTCCCTGTGTGATGTGGTAGTTTTAATAAGAGGTGAATAAACTTACACTAGATATAAGAAGCTTCAGGAAGAATGAGACGTATATAACTTACAGTAAGAGGCCAACCCTTCAAAGGAAGACCTGTGACACCTTGATTCAATCCTGAAAGGAAAACAGAAGCATTCATATGTAAAATATCTTAGAATAACCATTATTCCCAGCATGAGTGAAGTTGTTTCTCAAAAGATAGGATCAATAATTGTTACCTGCACCACCCAATCCAGATTTTGACTGTAAAATTGCTTGTCCATAAATCGATGAAGGATCCATAGGCAAACTTCTCTGAGCTGTACCTAAGTTAACTTCACTTTTGATGTCCTACAATCTCCACAAGTCCACGTATTATACTACTTAGCATGCTAGAGAGAGAACCAACTAAATCTAATAGATTTAGATAATGAAAATACATGTAGCATAAAGGTTATAGTCTGAGAACTTACAGTGGTCAAAGGATTGCGTGCTTGCATTTGCTGCAAAGCAGCAGACATGTTTCCGGAATTGCTTTGTGTCAACTGGCTGAATGAGAACCATATAGACGAATGACACATTCTGGCCAGAGAAAAGAAACGAAGAAGAAAAAATGAAGCTCAAGTAATGATGAAGAGTAAAGAGATGTACCCTTGTGCATTTGAAGCTGATTTGAGAAGGGCAATCCTATTGGCATCAGTAAGACCTGGGGATGCTTCAGCATCCATCGAGTGAGGATGTTTCATGCGTTCTTCATACATTTTCATGGCTAGCACACTGGCTGAAGGTTGCCCCATTACCCCTTCAGAGTTTATAGCATTTAAAGCATTTGGATCTCTACGCTGTAACTGAGCATTACGATGCTGCAATATCTGCATCTGCTGCATTTGCAACTGTTGTTGCTCCCTCGTCTTAATTTGCTGTGCCTTAGTTTAGTGAAACAAATTCAGCGAGAAAGATAAGCACCCAAACAGTCTTTTATTTCGGAAGAAAATATTGCTGAGAAAGATATCTAAATATAACATAATGAGCAAACCTCAATGTAAGATGCAGCAGCCTCTGAGTGCTTCTCATTTGTCCTTGCTATGAATATGTCCCAGAAAACAGACCACCATTCAAAGAGGAATCCTCCTGGTGCATCAATTGCTGCATATCCAAATCTAAAACATGTTTACTCTCGAGAAATTCACTTAACACATACCGTGACGTCATTTAAAACAACGTTATGCAAACACATACCATGTAGAGTTTTGTCAATATGACAACAAAAGGTGAACAACTCAAAAGTGATAATCAGTTACACTAATTATTACTAATAAATTAAGAAATTCTCAAAAGCTGACAGCATTACCTACTGGATCTGTAGCAACCTTCCCTTCAGTCATAAATGTATTTGCAGAAGCAGTCAATTTCCTTTTCAACAAAAAATCATGAATATAAACATCAAGCCTGTAGCAAAAAAAAAAAAAGTCAAAGAGGGTAAATATCAAACTGATAATCGATCCAGAGCACAAAAAGGAAAAGAACAACACCCAACAACAAATAAAGAAATCACATGCAGACCAAACATTGAATATAGAAACCCAAGTAATCCAAAACTTACATCTTATCAGCTTCCCAATTACTCTGCGCCATGTTCCTCCTTTTCACTTGGTGCAATCACTGTTTTGATCTGCAATTATGTACCGTCAGATCCCCTCATCCACATATATTCAACTAGAACAGCTACAAAATCACTCCTTATCACCAAAACCATAAAAATTCATATTTTACTTCATAAATTTTCACAATCATTGCCTCATTTACGACTCCATCTCCAAATTATCATCATGAACCACACTGAAATTCTTCAAGCAGCTAAAAATCACATAATGCACAACTTGTAAAACATTTCTCCCTTTTCATCCTCATAATCGAGTTCCTCACTAACCAAACAGAGCCGAAATCAAAACAAAAATCGCAAAATTCCAACACTTGTCATCGCAATTCAGCTCAAACCTTACCAGTGAAACGGATCAACGCCTCTACAGTGCCGTCCGGCGCGATCTCCACCTCATAAACCCTAGCGCCAAAACTGCATCAGCCAAAACAAACACAAAAAAATTCAGCAGAGCTCAGCTGAAGAAACATCTCCCCAAAAAAAAAAAAATGGAAATTGCAGAGTGGAAATGATCCGAGACCTTACTTGCTCAATTCACCTGTGAGAGAGAGAGAGAGAGAGAGAGAGAGGAGTGTGGAGAATTATGGCTGCAATGGCTTTTGGAGCGGAGAGAAATAATGGAGTGGAGTTGAGTGTAACTGAAGTAGAGAGTAGAGAGAGAGAGAGA